>JAVHZZ010000001.1:471858738-472026238 GCA_036250195.1 Mixophyes australis
GACTTCTGGTACAGTTTATAGGACTTCTTGGGTCAAGGTCTTTTTCAGGTCAGATCCCCAGGAACTGATTTTACTATGAGCTGAAATGATCCAAAGGTAAAGTCTAACACCAAGAGGCTGTTCTGTCCGTTGACATAATTGGAATAACAAAGTCAATACATGTAGCAGTTCTTGGTACACAATCTCCACATGATCTTTTCCAATGTAGATTAATTAGGTGTTATCAATTAATGGTCTGTTTAAAGTAAAGAGCTTTCTGGTCTGCATTTGAACTGGGTGTCAGTAAAGACAAGACCTCGGAGGATAGAGCGGGTCACCTCTAGATTAAGGAAATCAGATTTTACAATAGAATCCAGATAATAGCATTACTACATTGTAAAAAAGAACAGTCAAAATAAAGAACAATTGTATATTTGCCAAAGTACAAAATGATTGGATGATACAGGTTTAGACAGTGTTTATTAATCTCTGTGTAAATTGTCTGTGAAATGACAGTTGTGAGATTATTGAAAGGGCTAGCATGGGGGCAAGTGTTGTGCTTTCTAGACTAGTGTCAGTAAGTAAGTCAGTGTTTGGGAAAGCACACCTGAAAAGGTGATGTTCAGGAAAATGTATTATGGCAGACTAGCCAGTAATGCAGTAAATGCTTTAACTCACCCTTAGTCGTACTCTAACAAAATCTATGTTATCAAGATTTGTGCTGTGAAGTTCTGTCCAGCTCCTTCCAGTTTGCCATGCAAATGCAGAGGGACATGTAAAAATGGCCGCTCCACTAGGCCAACTCATGAATGTTGGTAGACATGGAGGGATATATGTGCGCAAGGACCTGACTATGGGTTGCGTCCACCCTAGGCTAATACGCTAGCTGTGCCCCCTCGAATTCCACGCCAGAAATTGCGAGCCTTGAAATCTGCATCAGGCACAGATTATTACACTATTCTTGTTTCGCTTGTCGTCACCTCTTCACATTAACATATTGATGTCACACCCTGATTCTTTACTGACACTACACATTTCCTCTGTTTCCATGCCAGTTGTTCATGTCATTATTTTAGGGGTTAGGGTTAGGGGTATTAGGGTTAGAAGTTAAGGTTGGGGTTGACCCTAACCCTAAACCTAACCCTAATCTCTAAAATAATACTTACATTAGATCAATGACAGCTGGGTCCTTCCATCATCTATGAAAGACAAGTCGCGGTTTGTGATGACATCATCTTACAGAGTCGGCAACACAGCGAGTCGTCCCATGAAGACATATGCATCCTGGTAAGTAGGGTTTTTTTGAGGTCACTCTACTATGCATTCGGTGTCCTCCTGTCGTCTTCTTCTTTGTCGGGGTAGTTATTGCCGTTAAACTGACTACCACCGCATCGAACAGGGTGTCTGTTCTGTACCCCAGGTCTGGCATTAATATGTCAAAAGTATTTTTGTGTCTGGGCACCAGTGGGTCAGTCTGCACTGATTAGTACGCAGCCTAAGCAGCTTCTTTAATCAGTTAATCAGGCGCTGTGTGTACAGGTAAACGTTCAGATTTGTGGCCACAAATAGAAGCAGTTGTCTGTCTTAGGCCAGGTAAATTTTCAGCCAATTATCGGGGCAAATCACCCGATAAACGACCGCTTTGGCTCATATCACGTTAGTGTGTATAGTTACACGATGATTGACAATCATTCCAAAGTGCCGATCGTCATTTCGATTGGTTGGTTGTACTGTTTAATAATTTCATTCCAATCACCTTCCGATCATGCAGTGTATGCACTCAAGATCACGATCTCCATAGAGTTTACAGGGTCATGGTCTTTTCAGCCTATGCCGGCAATGAACATGTCCTGGTGGCTAAATGTGCTCTAGATGGAATAATTCGTTCATTCGTTCTGAGGCTGAATATTTCATTCCAGAGTCACAGAAGCTAACGATATTCGCTATGGCATGTGGATAGCTATGGTTAATCAGTGTGACAGGAATGAATGCATATTGTGCTGTCATTCTCTAAACGACTATAGGACCAGATGAAGAGCATAGATCGGTGTGGAGCTGTGTGGAGTTTGTATGTTCTCCCTGTGTTTGCGTGGGTTTCCTCTGGGTGCTCCGGTTTCCTCCCACACTTCAAAAATATACTGGTAGGTTAATTGGTTGCTATCTAAATTGACCCTAGTCTCTCCCTCTCTGTCTTTCTGTCTGTCTCCCTGTCTGTCTGTGTGTGTGTGTGTCTATATTAGGGAATTTAGACTGTAAGCCCCAATGGGGCAGGGACTGATGTGAGTGAGTCCTCTGTACAGCGCTGCGGAATTAGTGGCGCTATATAAATAAATGATGATGATGATGATAGATCTGAAGGTAAATTGTGTGTGGTGTGTATGCATGAATCGCCAGACCTTCAGTCATAGGTACAATCATTGTAGAAAACAGATTGGTTGAAAAATTTGTGTGTACCTTATGATGTCCATTGTTAATGACCCTCAGTGACAGCTTTTTATGTTGTTGCTGTTTTATTAAAGTTGTATTGTTTTCTATGTCTTTCTGAAGACACATGCTATTGGAGAAGACCTCATTAACAGAGATACAACCTACCTGGTAGCACTGTCTGGTGAGTGACTAATACAGGTACGTTCTCTGCCACCGTTTTCAGCCCAGTCACTCTAGGCATTAAGAAAACTCAATGTGCTTATTTCTCCCTTTTTATATCCCATTGCTTAGTATGCCAGCTATATACCAACAACAATTGACCCCTACTGGCTTTGTCAACACTTTGCTAAAATAGGGCTTAATTTAAGGCCGCCCTTTGGAATATATCCATCATTGCTGCTAGCTGGGAAATCTATCTACAGTAATATTTTTTTTTTCACTATTTAGCTCCCAGATGGCTGAGAGTTGGCCAAAATAGCTTCCATTAATCACTATTTTTGTCAAAAGTTTGGAATGTACACAGTCCGTAATTTCTGCAGAATGAGATGCTATTATTATACTAGAAACTTAAAGAAAAACTCTCCTTTATAATGAATAATAGAGTCGATGGTCACAAGATTGTATCACACTGCCACAGGCACAGACACTTCTTGGTCAGAGACAATTTAATACCATGGTGAATGTCCAGGCTTATCAGTGGAAACAAATGTCACTACAGTAAAAGTTATTATCAGAAATGAATGGGCCACTGGGTTGGCTGATTATTGATAAGATCAATGTTTTGATTGGAAATAAATGAGTAATTGATTTAATACTTAAAGGAAGACTAACATCAAAATATGGTGTGCAAAATAAATGTGAATATGAATGCTGCATGTTTTTAGTTGGATAAGGGTGTTTAGTTTCTATGTTATTATTATTATTATTATTATTATTATTATTATTATTATTATTATATTTTATTGTTATATTATCCTATGAAATGACAAAACTGATAATTATGATTATTTTTATGTATTATTATATTGTATTGTTATGCTCTCCATGTGTATTACTAAACTTCTTCTGCTGTCTATTATAAGCTATTGAACTTTTTAAATCTTTTGTCATTAGAGAACACATTTCAATTCACTAGTTATTACTTCCATTACTGAGGCACAAAGTGACATCTCTTATTTCCAGTCAATTCATAGTTGACAGTTTGGTAAATATTGGTTTATGTGTGCCTTCATGAATCTGGCCCAACGAATTAAAATGTACTGTTTTCGACTTTTCTGATCTTCAAAATATTGAAGATCCATATGGTGTAAAGTTCATATTAATGGGGACGTTCCCTTCTTAGGTAGCTGCAGAACCCCTTTTCCATTATAGCATTTTTATACAGTGCACAGAACATGACAGCCCGAAGTCCCCCGATTAATTTAAGACATAAATAATGACCAAGCAAAAAGTTAATTAGTAGAATAATTTAAAAATCTAAATTTATAAAGGACGTGGAGTTAAAGTTGTAGTATCAAGGAATTTGAAGTGGCATTTTACGGATTCCACTATCATCACCACCATTTCATCATCACCATTTATTTATATAGCGCCACTGATTCCACAGCGAACTCATTCACATCAGTCCCTGCCCCATTGGAGCTTACAGTCTAAATTCCCTAACATACACACACATACAGAGAGGGACTAGGGTCAATTTTGATAGCAGCCAATTATCCTACCAGTATGTTTTTGGAGTGTGGGAGGAAACAGGAGCACCCGGAGGAAACCCATGCAAACACGGGGAGAACATACAATCTCCACACAGAAATGACCATGGTCGGGAATAGAACTCATGACCCCAGTGCTGTGAGGTAGAAGTGTTAACGATATAGCCACTGTGCTGCCCTATGAGCATATCCACAGTTAATCTCGCAAAAGTAATCATACCTTGATTTTCTAAGAAAGTTACTAAAAGTGGGAAGCGGGCGGGCACTTATTGATGCGCTAATCAGACAAATGCATTTGTACATTAAAAAATCATGGTTTTTCCTCTTTTGTGTTGCATAAAAAATCCATGTTAAAGTACATATACTATGCTTATATTTACTGGTTATCAGTACAAAAAAAAACTAATTTCTAAAAATGTTGATGTTTTAAACAATCCAAATTGGTTCACAGATCTTGGTTCCAATCCCCATCTCTACCTACGCTTTTGCAATTCATTTAAGTGAAACCCATATCTTCTCATAGCATCATTGTAGTATACTTTTCCCAGGGCAATGTGTAAAGAATTTTATTTAGACACATCAGTATAACACTAACTATAATTAAGTCATACAATAATGTTTATCATTCTGTGCTGTGATTGTCTTATTATACAGATTATAGTATCACGTATGTCAGTCGCCGCCCCTGATTACCTGCCTCGCCGCAGGGATGGATACCCTCTCTTGCCCTAGGCTCTGCGCGCCCATTGCCTAACAATGAGATGCAGCTTCTGCTGCCAGCCTGCACTTGCGCACCCATTGCTAGGCAACGAGACATGATTATTAGATTTCCTATTGGCGGTCAGTTGTCTGAGGATGTCACTGATCTTCTGAGTTTATTGGACTGCCTATATAAGGCAAATTCTGGTATTTACCCACAGTGTTGTCTCATACCTAGTTTGGTTCCTGCTCCAGCATGCTTGTTCCTGTATAGTTTCAATCCTGACATTCCAGCTCTGACTCCTGGTGTTCTTGACTACTCTTCAGTACTGATTCTGTTCTGTTTGGATCTTCTGGTTCTGACTTTGGCTTCCTGGACTACCCCTTTGCATTACTGATTCTGTTCTGTTTGGATCTTCCGGTTCTGACTTTGCCTTCCTGGTCTACCCCTTTGCATTACTGATTCTGGTTCTGTTTGGATATCCTGGTTCTAACCTTGGCTTCCTGGTCTACTCCTTTGCATTACTGATTCTGGTTCTGTTTGGATCTTCTGGTTCTGACTTTGGCTTCCTGGACTGCCCTTTTGCATTACTGATTCTGTTCTGTTATGATCTTCTGGTTCTGATACACTTGGTGTAGGGTTCAGGCACAACTCAGTGAATGCTATGAACAATGTGTGCTGCATGAATTGCATCAAATCACAATATCTAACAGAAACAGGGGCGGGCTGGCCCGGGGGGCAGGGGGGCAACGCCCCCCCCCCCCCGCATGCAAAAGACATAGGTTACCCACCGCGGCCGCATCTGATAACATCAGATGCGGCCGTGTCAGCGCAAAGGCGGCCGCATCACATGACAGGGGATGCGGCCGCGCAATGACGCGGCCGCATCCCCTGTCATATGATGCGGCCGCCTGTGTGCCCCCCGGCCATCCCTCTCCCAGCCCGCGCCTGAACAGAAACATGTTCCTTCAGTAATAACTAATAAAGATATCTGTAAAAGGAAATACAGTATGTGGGATTGCCATGAACTGGTGTGTTTGTAAAAATAAAACACATTTAATAACTTTTATATATTGAAAAACAATAACATTTCCAGACTTTCACACAGGCGTTAGATAAGCAGCCAAATATTGATAATACCGCACCTTGCTCCCAGAGCTTTGTCTGCAAAGGTGGACTTGATAAAAATTTGTTTCCAACAATGGATCTACAAGTCACCA
The DNA here is from genome assembly GCA_036250195.1 of Mixophyes australis. Lineage (NCBI taxonomy): Eukaryota > Metazoa > Chordata > Amphibia > Anura > Limnodynastidae > Mixophyes > Mixophyes australis. The sequence goes on from JAVHZZ010000001.1 coordinate 471,864,774, forward strand.
TCATATGTTTTGTTTAAACGGTAATCTTTTACAGTAGCTTCCTGTCTCTGTGATTAAGCAGTGTGGTTTATTTTATGTAGTCTTGTGTTTGTTATGCTAGCTGTTGTCAGACGAAGCTCATCTCGGAAGCCTCACTTTCTAAAATAAGTTGACAAGTGATCTTTTGATATTATCCTATGAGTTATTTAAATAAATATATTTCTTTCCCATTTCGTCGTGGCAATCTTTATGTATTTGTTTAGTGGTAAAAAGAAAAATGTTCATATCTCTACGGCAGCATTTGTTTTTGCTGCTGCAACACTAAAAGTGTTTAGTATTGTGTTTATCCTTAACATAATGGAACATTTAAAATGCTAAAAGTTCCCAAATCAACTGCAAAAAATATAGCCAATGTAACCTGGTTAAAACCAATCCTATTTTTTTTTTTTTTAGTTAATGTGACATAATAAAGAAGGATATACTGTATTTAAATTAGTGATCAGCAGCTTGAATATAGGTTAATCTACCCCATTCCAGATTTACATATTAATATTTCCGCTCAATGAGAGAATCTCGTAAACTTTTGACTTCTTAAAGACACCATTCACACGTGACAGCCATCATTTTCCCTATGGGAATGTGTGGGAGAACATACTGGATATAAATGAAGCACAATGCATGCAAAGTACAAACAATTTTATGCAATAAATCAGTAAAACTTGAAAACTATGTGACTAGTTTAATAAATGATAAGGAGCATGTGATAATACTTAGAGAGCAGCTGAAGGACCCAAACCCCCCAAACAATCACAGCAATAATATAATATCACTTTACTTTAATGGATCAAAATAACGATATTGAGCAATTGATGCTATTATATGAGTACTTGAGGGCTTGCAAGAATGGAAAAGATATCAGCAAATTACTGCAATTATCATCAAAAGTATATTGATCAATTAATTCAAACTGGCGATTGAGGATATTGATTATAGACTAGTTCATGATAATAGATGATAAAACTAGCGACGAAAAACTCAGCAAATTAGTGCACAATACCATTTCCAATACAATATTGTTTGTCTGTGACAGACAATACAAACGAAAGATTTCAGAATGTTATCTCATTACCTACAATAAAAATATTATTTCTTACATCATTGTTTTCATAAATAAAATAACTACAATTTCGGGAGAAGACAGACAACAAGGGAATATTAAATTACATGCGAATTAATGCAATTATTTTAAAAAAATGCAATATTCTGCTTTTCAGATTTGACAAAGCAACGATAATTAGCAATAATTAACATTACCGTTGCATTGAACAGTACTGACGTTTAGCAAATATCTGTAGCCTGTAAAAGAGGCACAAATTAAGATTTAACACCGGCATCTGTCATATATACTTACTATAAGAATAATTCTGCACCCTCACGCAATTGTTTGCAATTACATGAGTAACTCTACCATTTAGGAATTGGACAACTATACTATAGGTGAAGCACTTGGTATTTCCAGAAGAAAAAGTCCTGTGGTGATATTAATAAAAAAAATAAAAAATAATACTTTTCAGTATAGACTTGAATAAGTAAATTTGACTTATATTTTAATTATTATTATTATTATTATTATTATTATTATTATTATTATTATTATTATCTGTTATTATTATTTCAAGCCAGGCTATAGAACTAATTAAAAATTAATTATATAATTAATTGCATATAATGGTATATAGGTACCATTTCTGGTGCACATGCACAGAACGAAGATGAGTATCTTAGGGGGACGATGATGACATTCCACTACTGCTAGTCATGCAGACCTGGATACTGGATCACACTGGAAGACAACCAGTCTACATTAGGTCAGTACTAGTATCCTCATCCAGTAAGATTTTGTATTTGTCCACTTACTTGAGCATACTGTAGTCCACCATAATGACCATCGTCACCATCCCCACCGAGGTGGTAGGAAATAAACGCTATTTGAAGAGGATTTGCGTAAAGAAATGTTTTTTTTCCTTTTGACCTGAAGTTATCAGTACTGACACTTTTTCACATACAGTTACTGCCCATATTCAGGTGTTAAATCATTTCAATTGCTGGGTGTGTGCCCACATACTGTACCTGTGTACTTCGAAGGAAGATTCCCCATGAGTCCTATAACTTATATACCCCAAATTATTTTGTTGATAATAATGATTATCTCAACCTTATTTAGGGGAATTGGACTAAAAAGCTATTTAATGCCCCATTGTAGACAAAAAACTGGATATGTGTAACTGTGGATTTATGTCTCAGGCCATGTATGTTTTAAGAGCTTAATGGAAAATAAAAGGGCAGCACAGTGGCTAAATGGTTAGCACTTCTGCCTTACAGCACTGGGGTCATGAGTTCAATTCACAACCATGGCCTTATCTGTGAGGAGTTTGTATGTTCTCCCCGTGTTTGCGTGGGTTTCCTCCGGGTGCTCCGGTTTCCTCCCATACTCCAAAAAAAAACATACTGGTAGGATAATTGGCTGCTAACAAATTGACCCTAGTCTGTCTGTGTTTGTGTGTGTCTGTCATTCTGTGTGTGTGTGTGTGTGTGCGTGTGTGTATGTTAGGGAATTTAGACTGTAAGCTCGAATGGGGCAGGGACTGATGTGAATGAGTTCTCTGTACAGCGCTGCGGAATTAGTGGTGCTATATAAATAAATGGTAATAATAATAATACATTTCTAGGAAATAGTATCTGCACTTATAGGTTTATACAGAATGGCAGAGTATCTATAAATATTACATAGACAGGAAGCCATAGAGGTCCTTTCTCAAACTCATTTGTAAGCATCAATAATCCAGCTGTACCTTTGGATGCCTTTTCTGTTCTATAGCAAACTAATCTCTTCCATAAACGCAACATACTGGCAACATATTATTATTATATCTGTGGCTTACACAGTGGTGGAACTAATTTGGGGGCAGCCACTACATGCCCAGAGGTGAGGGGGACTCGGTAATGCATCTTCTCCAAGGTACCCTCAAGGTCGGAGGGAAGCTACAGCTTCAACTCTGAGCCCCTTCCCAAGTTTTTGGTATGGTGATGTCCCTGAGTCTACAAATGAGTTCAGCAACAATGGGCAGGTTCTGTGTCATAGGATTTGTATCTACAGCGATCAAATATCTTCTAAACTTTTCACAAAGCAAGACAGGAAATTACAGAGAAGTGACAGCTAGATAAAAAAAGACAGAAGGCTAGTTGCTAAGATGCAAGAAAAAGTTAGTAATGAAACTGCAAATGCATTAGGAAAAATCAATGTACAAATGTCCACAATAAGAATTGTAGACTTGCAAAATGCAATGGCTTTGGATTTTGTCCTAGCATAAAAAGGTGTGTGCTCTAGTTGGCATTTATATCCCAGACTATTCCCAACACATAACTGATCATGCTGAAAACATAAGGAAAAAAAGCTAAGAATGTACATCAAAGCAATTTTTTGAGTTTGTTTAGTTAGTTGGGTGCATTAGGTATCTAAAAAATTTATGATATAGTTACTTTTTGTTCTTGCACTCATTTATTTGCTTATTGCATAAATGTTGTCTCTCTTGCACAAGTAAAACTGAACTGAAGTTAATGCTCCTATTAATTTAGTTCAACAGAAACAGGTGATGTCTATGTTGTCTAACATTTTGGAATTTAAAAAGTAAAAACCATATAAATGGATTAATGAGCACTGAAGGATAGTGTTGAGCCATAAGAGGCTCAAAATGGGGGAAATGAAGTATAGACCTCAAAGGTCATGTATTTTGAACATAAAAGTTTAAAAATAATGTTTTAAGTCACGGTAACAAGAATTGTATAGGGATTACCATTTTTGAAGCTTTGTTGAAACTTGTGATTACATTTCTGTAACTTGTTATTTTTTTTTATTAAGAAGTTGTAACTGTAACTGTGCCAATCTTTACATAAACCTGTTTAACAAAAAAATATATAGTTGTTTGTCCAAGCATTATACCATAAGACTTTACATTTATAACCATGCTTATAAAAACTATATGATGTTTTAATCTGTCATATAATATTTCATACTGCTAAGGGAAATAGCAGACAAGGTACTCTCCTTGTGATTGCTTGACCTAGTCTACACTAAGGGCCTGATGCAGAGTCAGATGCATATGCATGAAAAACCTGCTTAAGTCAAACGCACATAAAAATAGTGTATTTGCGCCCAAATGCTCAATCATGCGCATCTCATGATGCGCGCAGCTGTACACCAGTGGCATACGCATGTCATATTATGTCAGGCTCCCATCAGATACACTTACATCAAATCAACACTTTTGTACATTGAGAATGTTTCGTGACTATACCATTATTATCTCACATCGATCACATTGGTTAACAAGAATTCATGTATGTTCAAATAAAAAAAACAGTATTCTACCATTATTGTAAAATAAAGAATATATTGTATATACGTATATGTGTATTATTATAATCGTTCATTTATAAGTTGCCACAAAAAGCCGCAGTGCTGTACAGTGGGGAAGCTGAGCATATGACAAACATCTAGAGTAGAGCAGACAAAGTAGTGGCCTTTTATCAAGCGTAGACATCATAGGGGGGAAGTCAATTGGCCCCGTTACTCTGGAAAGTAACATGTCCTGCGCATTATTATCGTTAGTACGGTAATATTTAACGATGATTGGAGCCGCGGCAAGAAATCCGGGTTAAACGGTAATAGTGTGCAGGCTGCATTACTTTCGAGAGTAACGCGTTCTAATTAAATTCCCCCTATAGTGTTCAAAGGGCAAAATAACAAATAACAGGAGAATACAAGCGCACACAGGTGGGTGAGCTGGCTGCAGCTTGGTTACGTATAATTGTTTAAGAATAACTTAGGGAAGTGAAGGTTTTTTAGTACCCTGTAAATAAACGTGCAGAGTGGGCGAACATTGACTACTTTCAACTCCAAATTTAATCTTCAATTTTAACTACACTGTAATATAATCCTTAGAGCCAAACCACCAAGGCGGGTTACCCTAGTCAGGCTTAATAAACACTGATAATCAATATCATACACAGCAAAAGCAGCTGCAGGGTGAGGCTCAGGGCCCTCTTAACAACATTATGGGCCCCCGGGCAAATCAGTGCACCAGGGCCCCTATATATATGCACGTAAAAAAAAAATATATTATATATATATATATATATATATATATATATATATATACAAGTTAACCCGTGCATGATACTCATGCATTCTAGTCAAATCAAGCTACTTAAGGTGTTAAAAAGGTTCTTGTCATGCATTTGGGCCATAGCCCAGGCCTCAACCACCAACCACTCCCCACTGTCACCCCCGGCAACCACCAACCACTCCCAACTGTCACTTCTCCTTCAAGAAATATATATATATTTTTTTAAAATCTTTATAAATACTTTTAACAATTAACAAATTAAATTAACAAATTAAAAACATCTTAGTATACCAAATTTCAGCCCTTTCTCAATTTTTTTTTACACACACACTAAGAATTTAGTAGGTCAGTGTATAACTCCGCCTAGCAGGTGGCGCTGCAGCTTGGTTTTATTTTTTCCACACACACACACACACACACAGACAGACTAACACACGCCACTAGACATTTATATTATAGATATATATAATCGCACTTACTGGTCAGCCCTTGAAATTATTTTAAAAAACCCCCCCTTAACTTACCTTATTCTCCGATGCGATCCTCTTCACTCTGCTTACAAGTCACTGCAGCGCGAAAATCAGCAGGCAACAGGGGACTCCTCCGTGCTGCTCTCCGCAATGGATGTCGGGCGGGCGTGATAACATCACGCCCGACATGCACTGCGAGCGCCGCACGGAAGAGGAGGCCAAGGAGGGAGCCGGATCGCCAGCTGACCACAAGGTAAGTATTTTCTTCTTTTTTTTCCCAGGATTTATTTTTAGCGCTGCCTCTGACGGGCCCCCTAGCCCACAGGGCCCCCGGGCACCTGCCCATTGTGCCCAATGGAAGAGACTGCCCTGGTGAGGCTGAGCAATTAACACAAACATTTACTGTTTCAAGGGAGACAACATAGCATACCCGATAAACAAGTACTAGTAGAGAAATCATTGACGTTGTTGACTGTGGTAAGTGTGCAAAATGACTAGATAACACTTGAAATGCACTGCTCACTAGGGCAACGGTTCCCAAAGTGTGCGCCGTGGCTCCAAGGGGTGCCGCGGCACTGTCACACGGGTGCCGCGGGCAGGAAGAGAAAACACAAAAAAAAAAAAAAAACTGGATGCTGGGTCCCGGGTGCCGCCGAATTGGTCAGTTTTTTGTTGTTGGTGGTTTTTTTCTCTTCCTGGCCCCCAGGATGTAGAGAGGGCAGAGTGAGGGAATGCAGAGGGGGCAGAGTGAGGGAATGCAGAGAGGGCAGAGTGAGGGGATGCAGAGGGGGCAGAGTGAGGGGATGCAGGGGGCACAGAGTGTGTGGATGCAGTGGCACAGAGTGTGTGGATGCAGGGGGCACAGAGTGTGTGCATGCAGGGGGCACAAAGTGTGTGGATGCAGGGGGCACAGATTGTGTGGATGCAGGGGCACAGAGTGTGTGGATATGAAGGAGGGCACAGAGTTTGTGGAGATGAAGGAGGAAACAGAGTGTGTGGAGATGAAGGGGGCACAGAGTGTATGGATGCAGTGGCACAGAGTGTGCGGATGCAGAGGCACAGAGTGTGTGGATGCAGGGGCACAGAGTGTGTGAATGCAGTGGCACATAGTGTGTGGATGCAGGGACAGAGTGTGTGGATATGAAGGAGGGCACAGAGTTTGTGGAGATGAAGGAGGAAACAGAGTGTGTGGAGATGAAGGGGGCACAGAATGTGTGGAGATGAAGGAGGGCACTGAGTGTGTGAAGATGAAGGAGGGCACAGATTGTGTGGAGATGAAGGAGGGCACAGTGTGTGGATGAAGAAGGGCACAGAGTGTGTGGAGATGAAGGAGGGCACTGAGTGTGTGGAGATGAAGGAGGGCACAGATTGTGTGGAGATGAAGGAGGGCACAGTGTGTGGATGAAGGAGGGCACAGAGTGTGTGGAGATGAAGGAGGGCACTGAGTGTGTGGAGATGAAGGAGGGCACAGATTGTGTGGAGATGAAGGAGGGCACAGTATGTGGATGAAGGAGGGCACAGAGTGTGTGGAGATGAAGGAGGGCACAGATTGTGTGGAGATGAAGGAGGGCACAGTGTGTGGATGAAGGAGGGCACAGAGTGTGTGGAGATGAAGGAGGGCACAGATTGTGTGGAGATGAAGGAGGGCACAGTATGTGGATGAAGGAGGGCACAGAGAGTGTGGAGATGGAGGAGGGCACAGAGAGTGTGGAGATGGAGGAGGGCACCGAGAGTGTGGAGATGGAGGAGGGCACAGATTGTGTGGAGATAAAGGAGGGCACAGTGTGTGGATGAAGGAGGGCACAGAGTGTGTGGAGATGAAGGGGGGCACAGTGTGAGTTAGCTGTAAATTATTCTTTGACAGAAATATAATTGAAAAAAATATATAAAAATATTCTTTTCCCTTGGATGTATGTGTATTATTTTTGCATACAACTAAATAAGTATTTCTGTCCTGACCTAAATACTTATTACGATTTTTGACCCAACTACTTATAAAACGGGACTGCTCGGTAATTATTTTGGAGGGATGCCTTGAAAAAATTATGGAGACTCTAAGGGTGCCGCGAACTGCAAATGTTTGGGAACCACTGAACTAGGGTATAAATAAACAATTGTAAAGACGCTAATGAATGTGCAATTGCACTTATCAAAATGCAATTCCCCCCAATGCTGTTTTTTGTTAATGACCCCCCCACTGCCATTATTTGCCATTATTATTTGATTGCGTTTAGAAAGGCACAAGTTGTATCACAGTCATTGATGAGGAGAAGCAGTTCTAAAACAGTCAGTGTTAGAATGGAGATCATTTAGTACAAAATTGAGTTCATTCCACATTGCAGGTTAAATGCCTCTAATTATTGCAGCACTTGTAGACTACGTCCTTGATATTTATATCCGTGAATCAGTAACGTATAATTAGGACTAATTATGTGTACATAATGAGTAACTGCAATCCATAGGCATAACTTACAGCCTCGCTGAGGAGAACTTGAGGGGAATGTTGTCATCAAATCACAGTATAAAATTCTTAAATCCATAGAACTGGATACCAATTAATTGATTTAAAATAACATTGGAGCAGAACAAGGAAAAGCTCATCAGAGATCATTTGTTTATCTTTTGTTGACAATATTAAAAATGCTTTTCCAGGGTAAACATTACTGTGCGGATGAATTTATGCAGATTTGTGACTGGACATAGGACATATACACCGATCAGCCACAACATTAAATCCACCTGCCTAATATTGTGTAGGTCCCCCTTGTGCCACAAAACAGCTCTGACCCATCGAAGCATGGCCTCCACAAGACCTCTGAAGGTGTCCTGTGCTACCTGGCACCAAGACATTAGCAGCAGATTCTTTCGGTCCTGTAAGATGCGAGGTGGGACCTCCATGGCTTGGACTTGTTTTTCCAGTACAACCCACAGATGCTCAATCAGACTGAGATCTGGGGAATTTAGAGGCCAAGTCAAAACCTTGAACTCTTTGTCATGTTCCTCAAACCATTCCTGAACAATTTTTGCAGTGTGGCAGGGCGCATTATCCTGCTGAAAGAGGCCACTTGGCCTACAACAATGTTTAGGTGATACGTATCAATGTAATATCCACATTAATGCCAGGACCCAGAACATTACCCTGAGCATCGCACTGCCTCTGCCAGCTTACCTAATTCCCATAGTGATCCTGGTGCCATCTCTTTCCCAGGTAAATGGCGCACACGTACCCAGCCGTCCACATGATGTTATGTGATTCATCAGACCAGGTCACCTTCTTCCATTGCTCCATAGTCCAGTTCTAACACTCACGTGCCCAGTATAGGCGTTTTCGGCGGTGGACAGGGGTGAGCATGGGCACTCTAACCACTCTGCGGCTATGAGGCACCATTCGCAGCTAGCTGCAATGCACTGTGTGTTCTGACACCTTTCTATCATAGCCATCAGTCATTTTTTCAGCAATTTGTGCTACAGTAGCTCTTCCTTGGTATTGGACCTGACAAGCTAGCTACGCGCATCAGTGAGACTTGGGCGCCCATGACCCTGTCTCCGGTTGTCCTTCCTTGGACTACTTTTGATAGGTACTAACCACTGCATTCCAGGAATACCCCACAAGATCTGCTATTTTGGAGATACCCTGACCCAGTCATCTAGCCATCACAATTTGGCTCTTGTCAAAGTCGCTCAGATCCTTACACTTGCCCATTTTTCCTGCTTCTAACACATCAACTTCAAGAACTGACTGTTCACTTGCTGCCTAATATATCTCACCTCTTGACAGAACCCATTCTAACGAGATAATCAATGTTATTCACTTCATTTGTCAGTGGCTTTCATGTTGTTGGTGATCAGTGTATATCCCCATCATGACATGACCTCTAGACATGTTTTTTATAATTTATCTAGGTTCTGAGCATCTTGTTCAAAAACTCCTCTTCAAAAAATCTTAGCTTACAGGACACACATAGTAAAATGCAGGGCCAGACTGGGACTAAAAATCAGCCCTGGCATTTACAGCACACAGGCCCACCTGCTGTGGGCTCCATGCATGATATTGTTGGACGCTGAAGTGGTGTTGCTGGTGCAGTCCAATATGAAGCTTCAGCACAAACTTACGCATCACGCTTGGTCATCTGCCCACCCTGATCATTTCCCTTGTTGTGCAATGCACCTGGAGCACTGGGAGAATGCACAAAACCATGTTTTTTTTTAAAAAACAATTATTGTTAAAATACAATGTATAATGTGTCCATGCTACTTCTTCCCTGAACCATGTAAGACAGGAATTATTTTGAGCCGCCATGCCCATAGTAATTTATTGAATCATAATATACGTACGCCACAGCATCAAATCAAAACTAACTTAAGTATTTTATATAACATATAAAATTAACATGTAAAACAAACATTGCACAAAACTGCAATAAAGTGCCTATTTACTGCAATATAAACAAACCATGGGGGGAATTCAATTGGCCGAGTTATTTGAAAAAGTAACGCAGCCTGCGCACTATTACCATTATTACGGTAATAGTGCGCATAAATACCGCTATTACGGTAGTTTTAACGCCGGCTTTTTGCTCGCTGCTCCCTGAGCTGCGAGCAGGCAGCCGGGTTGGTATTACCGTAATAACGGTAATGCCTTTTACGCCGTGGTACTTCGGGGGGAATTGAATTCCCCCCATAAGTCAGCAAATTCTCTTGTCTCTTACCTGTTCTTGCTCTTCTCCCTTGCAGCTTTGTTGTCCTCTCGCTGGCTTGTGAAAGTTGGAGTCCTGTTTTGAAAATGCAAAAATTGATTAGGCTCCTTAGTTCAAACAAAACACTCCAGAATGGACAGATAAAAGTACCCCATTGTACAGGCATATATAAGCAATATCTGAACATTTGTGATCAATCAAATACAAACCTCTACCAGCCCCATCTCACTAATATTTAATATTCTAGTGATCGCTGAGACCACAGAGAGCATCCATGTAACCGCCTCCCAAAGCTGCTCTATTTTATAAATACCCCCTAAGACATTTCATTTCCCCTGCAGGTATTTTCATTACAATAACTTTAAAGGGGGAATAAACTCAGATACACAAAAATAAATTGTGTACTTCCAAAATAGTTATTACTTCCCACTGCAGCTGTTAAAATGGACTATTGCGCTCCCTCTAACTAAACCACGCATCTAAATACAACAAAAACAGCGTTGTGGGGAGTAAATTGTATAAAGATGTATATAAATTGATTTTATATATATATATATATATATATATATATATATATATATATGTGTGTAAGTATATATATAAAAAACAAAATATGTATAGATAAAAAACTTGTTAATTAATAATGGCAAAATTCATTTAACTACCCACCTTCAGTCATTTTCCTCCTCTTCTAGCCATTGCCCTTTCCCAGCAGCCATTTTTCCTTACTCCCCCCTGCATGGTATTTTCATTTCTCCCTCCTACAGCCATTGCCCCCCCCCCCCTTCAACCATTTTTACTCATCCCCCACCACCGCAGGTATTTCCTTACACCCCCCCAAAGTAATTTCCTAATACCACCCCCCCCCCCCCCCCCCCGAAGTTATTGCCTCCCCCTGCAATAATTTTAACTTATTCCCCCCCGCAGGTATTTTCTTACACATTCCCCCCTAAAGTAATTTCCTTATACCACCTCTGCAGTAATTTTCTTATACCCCCCCTGCAGTAATTTCCTTATAGCCCCCCTGCAGTAATTTCCTTATACCCCCCCTGCAGTAATTTCCTTATACCCCCCTGCAGTAATTACCTTATATTCCCCCCCTGCAGTCATTGCCTCCCCCTGCAATTATTTTTACTTCTTCCCCCCGCATGTATTTCCTTACACACCCCCCCCCCCCCCCCCCCCCGGGGAATAATAACAAAAAAACACTCTTTTTTGCTTAAAACTAAAATGAAGGACGAACACAAATTAATAAACAAATTACCTGAGCAGGCTGCCGGCGTTCACTGTGCGCACCCAGAAGTGAAATAGCGCATTCAGAGGCTCCTACGCGACTGCGCATGTCATCACGACGGCTGCGTCACAATGTCACATCACGCAGCCGCACAAAAGTAATAATATGCAGTTTTCCAGCAGAGCATCGGAAACTCCGGGTGCCGGATCGGGGGGGGGAAGCCGTGAGCCGGATCGGGTGAGAGCAAGGAGCCAGAGCCAGACTCGGGGGGGAGCCAGGAGCCGGACCGGCCCATCTAGCCAGCGGGTCTTCTGCCAGAAGTGCCAGATGGCCAGTCCGGCCCTGGTGAAATAAAATACAGAGATTTACACCCATCTCACAGAACCAGAGAAGTGGCACTGTGCAGCTAAGTGCAGAGACAAAATCAAAACAGATTCATCTTATAAACTAGGAAAAGAAAAAAGGGAAAATCTCTATTTTCGATGGCAACACCCATTTTCGGGCTTCACCCTATATAGCAAAGGGTCTCTTTTCATGATAGCTTGTAGTAGCCCCCACCAGTGGTAAAATTTACGGGTCTCAGCGGTGATAACTTCTCCAAGTACCACTTATATTTTCTATTATTATCACCATGTCAGGATGGGGATAACCGAAGAAAATTCATGACAATATACTCTAAGAATATTGACTTATTTTCAATGCTCTGCTCAATATTGATTTTTAAAATATTGATCAATATTTTATATATATATATATATATTTTTTAACATATTTTAATCTTTTTTTTAAAATTGTTTAATAAGTGTAATATGGGTTTTCAGTACCACTGCACCTGTGTAAACCGGGTAACCAGATCACATAGTCTATTCTGACTGGTCCGGCAAAGAGAAAAGTTAATCCCATGATAGACAGCTGGCTCAGCGAAATTTTAGCGGTGAATTGCGGTTATAGGCATACCATCCAACATTTAGTATCTCAAAAGCGGGAAAACATAAACCCCGCCCCCATTTTGACCAAACTGTAAAACTCCTCCCACTGTCTTGTCTGTCTCTTTTGCAGTCCGCGAACTGGGATGTCCCTCCAAAATCGGGACCATTGGTAGGTATGGCGATAAATAGTGATAGAAAATCTACCTCATCTCCTCAATCACATAAATAGACCACTAATCAGTGTTTGATTGCTATGGGTTACTTACATGTGCAAGTTTTTACTTATTAAGCCTCTTGTATAATAAGCCGCATTATGTTTATTTTAAGGCAGCCACAAAGCAAGACTAGCTATGCACCTTTTCTGTGAAGTAAGTAAGGCAAGTTCGCAAAATAAATATGAGGACATACCTGTCTTATGTAATTATCATTTATTTATATAGCGCCACTAATTCCGCAGCGCTGTACAGAGAACTCACTCTGTACAATAGGGCTTACAGTCTAAATTCCCTAACACACACAGACTGGGGTCAACTTTGATAGCTGACAATTAACCTACTTGTAAGTTTTTGGATCGTGGGAGGAAACCGGAGCACCCCGAGGAAACCCACACAAACACGGGGAGAACATACAAACTCCTCACAGATAAGGCCATGGTCGGGAATTGGACTCATGACCCCAGCGCTGTGAGGCAGAAGTGCTATCCACTAAGCCACCATGCTGAGCAGTAAATGTAATGCAGATTGACTGGGAAAGTTCTGGGGGAATTCCTGCACGTACAGTTGCAGAGCTGGATTCTTATAACAGATAAACAGATATTTTTCACTGCATTAAAAAATACTTCTAGGAAAATGGTTTGTGAATTATTTTACAATCAGGTTAATAGTGATACAAACAGCAATGGCTGACGGATTTAAAAAATACTCTGTTGAAATACTCTCTTTGTGCTGATGATTGCCATTGAACCAGACACAACCAACATCATCTTACTTACAAGAAATTTTGATAAATATCACTATAATAAACTAAAAAAAAGCAACAACTTGTTAAAGAATAAAAGAATAAAATGAAAGGAGAACCATAATAGATGCATTACAGTAGATATTTTTTGAATATCACAAATGCTAGAAACATGCAAATCATTTATGGCCAGCACACACATTGCTTAGGGAGTCCGACATGGCATCTGATTGTGCTATTGAGTGGGCATGACAGGTATAAAATCTGGCACCCGAGCCTCCCCAGATATAAGAGGGGTGGAGACGGGGTCTCTGGAGAGTGAGCTTTCACTGTTTGTTGATGATATACTGCTCACGCTTCGGCAGCCAAGAACATCTTTGCCCAACCTGTTCTGCCTGATACGGTGGCCTGTCCGGGTATTAAATCAACATAACAAAATCTGAGGCCTTATTTCTTAATATGCCTTCACAGGACTGCTGTGATCTCACCTCCCATTTTCACTTTAGGTGGCAGAAGAAAAAATTTAAATATCTGGGGGTCTACACCACCGCTTCATACGAATCCCTATATCAGGAGAACTATCCAGCTCTTTTCCATAAACTTAAATCAGACATTTTCTCCTGGCGGACCCTAATCATTTCGTGGCTGGGCAGGATCATCGCGGTAAAAAGACTATTCTTCCTCAACTCCTTTATCTTTTTCAGACATTGCCTGTGAGAATACCCATAGCTGAAATATACTCTATGCAGCAACACCTCTCTAAATTTGTGTGGCGGGGCAGGTCTCCCAGGCTCCGATTGGCACTACTCAAAAAACCTAGGGGTTGTGGAGGCAGAGCCTTTCCCGACCTCAAGGCCTATTACTGGCAGCACAGCTTAGTTCAATAGTCTCCTCATTTGCTCCTCCTGCATCTCACTCATGGGCAGACTTGGAGGCTGCCTATCTCTCCATACCTGGCCTTTGGGGAATTCCTTCTGATATTCAGAAGGCACTAACCAAACGTTTTCCAACACTGGAATTTGCTACCCAGATCTGGGAGACCTGCAAGAGCCATCTCTCTGTCTTTCCAAATCCTCTGCACATTACACCCCTATGGCACAACCACACCTTCCCTCCGGGTATGTCCTGATCTTTCTCCCGGTTGTGGACCAAGGCGGGATTCCGATTTGCAGAAAGCCTCCTTGGACGAGGAAAGCCTATACCCTATGATGCTCTCTGCTCTAGAGTTCCCAAATTTCATCCACCTTTCTACCAATATTTGCAGATTCGGCATTTCCTCCTGTCACTCCTGTCGGGCAGTACGCCCCACCTTCCCTCCCGATTTGAATCTCTTTGCCTCTTTTCCCCCCTATGAAGAGGTATGATCTCCTCCCTGTATAGTCTCCTACTGGAGAAACTGGTGACGGCCGGGAACATGCAAGAGAGGGAGTGGGAGAGGGATCTGTGCCCACCCCCGGAGGAGGACTGCTGGGAGACCATTAGACTGAATGTGGCCTCTAGCTCCATCTCCACATTAATTAAGGAAAATGCGTATAAAGTGTATTACAGGTGGTATCTTACACCTGATAGGCTCGCAAAGATGTTTCAGTCGGTTTCTTCCGAATGCTGGAGAAATTGTGGTCACTGAGGCACCCTCGTACACATTTGGTGGTCTTGCCCTGTCATTTCCTCCTTCTGGGATAGGGTTACGAGACTTCTCTCCTCCCTGCTCCAATGCCCTATCAGGAAGAACCCGTGGTCCTTCTTACTCTGTTATCCTATACAGGACCTTGATACCCACTCTGCGAAACTAGCTTCACACGTGCTGGCGGCCGCCAAGTGCCTGATAGCTAAATCATGGAAGCGGGTGGAGCCCCCCCGCGTCTCTTCTCTAAGATTATATATATGGTTTATAGCCAACATGGAAAAGATCACCTCGTTACTACGAGACAAAGAACACAAATTCCATCAGGTTTGGGCCCCCTGGCTCTATGCTTAGAGTCTCGCAGTCTGTCTTCCTCTAAATAATCTCCCCTCTACACAACCCATATAGAATTGAGTCTATCGCTTTCCTAAAAATACCCCCATACAGACCTGATCGCGCTCCCTCTTGAGAGAGAGCACGCTTCTCTTAGTTTGTCTCATTCGACGACCATGTCCTTTTCCCCCTTCCCTACCCCACACCCCTTTAATGCCCACTACCGTTCCTTCCCCTTCCTTACCCATCACTGATTTGATATACATATTTCTGTTCTGAAAGTGACATTGCTGGATACATGAATTTTGAATGTTCCGCTCAAGTTTCTTTCTGTTCTCTGTTTATGTCACTCATGTTCTTTTGTTGTATGCAATAAAGTTTTGAGTAAAAAAAAATAAATCTGAAATTTAAAGACAGATATGATGTGTATACTGTAACATAGAAGTTTATGCAAGTCTGGTTCATATTTTTGTTTTTCCTGTGTGATATTAAACAATGACCATATTAAAAAATATATCATTTATGTATCGACATTTATGATATCCAAACATCATGGCTGATTGCCTGTCTATTGGCACACCAGACATTATGCTCTCAGCTGCCCAAGCTGCTCTTGCGTAGTAATAATGTGGAGGAATCCCACACATTCTCTTCACTATGTTAGGTGCCAGATTAAACTATGTCCAGGTAGATCTACTTCCAGCTGTTTTACTACTTTTCGTGTTTGATTCTTGTTTTTTAATTTTACTGCCATGAAACTATATTGCTGGTGTCTCCCAGAAAAGTGGCAGACGTGGAGGGGTCTACTGGTCAGACTTAAAGACAAGGGGGAGGTTTGCTATGCCGTACCTTCCATCTGTCCCAAATTTGACAGGACATTCCGATTCTCAGGCCACAGAAGGGGTGGGGCTTGACAGAATGTGGGTCATGTTTTATCCTAATTTGTCCATTTGTGGGTGGAGTTTGGGCAGGGCGGCGTGGAGCTTATTTTGACCTGTTTTTCAGGATTCTAAATATTGGTAGGTTTGACTAAGCAGCATTGTGTGCAGTTTGCAAACTGCCACATATCTCATGCAGCTTTCAGAGCCAAACCGCTGAATTTACTAACCTGCGATTGAGAGGCTGAGAACTCAGACCGCATGCAATGTGTGGCGGTTTGCAAAGTCGCAAATGTCATGCAGATCAGAGCAAACCTCATGCGGTTTACGTCAAACCACCAGTAGACATGGTGCAGTTTCAACTACCTGGGCTATCAGAATAATAGCTATTCTGATAGAATTATTAGCTAGTCAACATTGACATATTAATTATGGGGGCAAAATGTATTTATTATTTTAATAAGGAACCAATAATAATCAATAAGGAGGCAGCCAATTAATTATTATTATATTGCCCCCATTATTTTATAATGGGGGCAATATTACTTTATTATAATACAGGGGCAATATAAATGTATTATTTTATAACAGTGCCAATGTAAATGTATTATTGTATAATGTGCCAATATAAATGTATTATTTGATTACAGGGGCAATACTATTTTATTTATAGCAAATTTATTTATGATGGGGGTAACTGTTATTATTTCAAGATGAGGGCAGTATTTATAGTACTATAAGTACCAGCATGTATATTGCCCCTGTTATAAAACAATAAAGTATCATTGTCCCACAATGAAATAATCAATTTATATTGGCTGCTTATTAAAACAATGATTAATATTGTACACTTAATAAATAAATGAATAAATTATTATTGCTCATAATTAAGAAGTCAATGCTGACTCCTTAATACATTATTCTTTTTACTTTTCTGACAGTCCACGCCATGTGTGCAATATCACATATCAGAACCACGTCTAAGCACACTGACTTTCTTGGACGATTTAATGTGCTGTTTTGCAAACCACAGCTTGGTACATTGTGCAATTTGTATTTTTGCATATGTAATAAGCGCTTTGGGATCATGCAGTTTGATATGCAGTTTTGCCTTTAGCAAATCTCACTTTGCAAACGACACCAAAGACACCAAAACCACCAAAAGACCACCAAAGAGCATGGCAAACCGCACTTTAGTAAATCTCCCCCAAGGACTGAGAAGAGCTGACTCTGCATATAAAATATGTTGCACCACATTGCAGTTTGTTTATAAACAAGACATTTATTTTTCATTTACTCAAAGAAGCTTTGCAAATCCTGTTGTGCTATCAACTTCTCAGTAATATACACAATGCAAAACCTATGTGTAAAGAATACAGAATGCAAAACACCATTAGGACTAATTGTATAAATACATGGCATATATAGTAACAAAAGTGATAGAAGATTAAATGAGTATTTTTTACAAGATAACAATATAAATAGCAATTTTAATTATGTATTCTAAATACGCAGGTTAATTCAATTCTATTCTGCTTTGTCGTTCGGGTTAGGTAGATGTGCCCGGCTTAATTGCATTCCATTGATTTTTTTTTTGCCTGTGCAAAATACGCTTTTGTTGCTGTAATGAAACTTTTGTTTTGTCGTACCCTTTGGTAATGTCTTTGGTATTTTCAAGCATTTACCACTCAGAAACGGAACAAAACCTCTTCTTAACTATGAAACGAGCACAAAGCTTACTAAAATCCTTACCATTGACTTTCGTCTAATCAATGTGTTAAATGATGTAATTATCATATAGTATTTCCTCCAATTTAAACACGTTTAAAAGGTAATGGTTTGTTTCAAATGAAATCAGACCACTTTGTGTGCAGATTTCTTAAATCTGGCCTTTTATTTCAATGCAATAAATCACTTTCTGACTTTGTAAGTACTTTGAAATAGGACATTTCAATTCGGAGCATTATATCACTATTACAAGAGATCTTACAAAGTTGGGGTGCATGAGAGACCTTGATCTGGTCTCCCCTTTTGGGGGATCTTGCTCTAATGCAAAAATATAGATGGACAGAATATAGTTTTGCTTGTCCTCCAATAAAAACACTGTTTGATCTTAAAACGTATTAATTAGGGTTTTTATGTGTTAGTGTAAAAATCCAGTACAAGTTTATTTGGAAATTAATATTGACAAGGTATCTGCCATTTCGGTTCTGCACGCCCAAATTATGCAGATTCAATAAGCTTGAAAGACTTAATTTATAAAGCTATCACCCTTTAATTGCGCCTATAGGAAGAGTGCTCCAGGACAGGGCCTTATTTACCACTAGGCAACCTGCCTAGCGCCCAGTGGTCCTCCTTAGGGCCGGCGGTGAGTAGGGTAGGCAAGGCGGGGGGTGCGCTCCCCTCCACCTGCCATACCCCTCTGTCCGCTGGCATAGGAATAGAAATTACAATCAAAAGAAAAAAAAAAAGGCAGAAGAGAAAAAGGCAATAGAAAGGCAAGTGTCACGGTTAAATATAGGAATACAGCTAGGAGCCACTAATATGGTTAATACAAATATGTTTATTTGAAGTAGTGTACAAATAGCAGGTAATCATGAGTTTGTAGTAAATGCCAGGTGCAAGCTGATGCAGGAAGTAGGAGGTAATATGAACTTGCAGAAAACACCAGGTACACAGCTGATGCAGGGAAGCAGGAGGTATGGAGAGATCCCAAGCAGCAGGTAACCAGAAGCATATTAGAAGGCAGGAACAACAAGTAACAACATGATGTGACAACAATAACCAGCAATGTATGCTTAGAGTGACAGGTATAAATAGGGAGCAAGGAATAATTAGTGCAGCAGGGTAACTCCTAAAAGACATGAAGCAGGCACAGTAGCAGCACCTCTGGTGATCAGAGGTACTGCTGCAAACACACAATAATAAAGTCTAATAGTCCTGGAGTCAAGAGCTGCCAATACAAAGCAGCAAGCTGCAGGCAGATCGTGACAGATCGTGACAGCAAGTAACAAGTAAGAAAAGTATGGAGGGCACAGAGTGAGAGAAATAAGAGGAGGGGGAACAAAAGTATGGAGGGCACAGTCTGAGGGAAATAAGAGGAGGGGGAACAAAAGTATGGAGGACACAGAGTGAGGGTAATAAGAGGAGGAGGAACAAAAGTATGGAGGGCACACATTGAGGGAAATAAGAGGAGGGGAACAAACGTATGGAGGGCACAGAGTGAAGGAAATAAGAGGAGGGGAACAAAAGTATGGAGGGCACACATTGAGGGAAATAAGAGGAGGGGGAACAAAAGTAGGGAGGACACAGAGTGATAGAAATAAGAAGAGGGGGAACAAAAGTATGGAGGGCTCAGAATGAGAGAAATAAGAGGAGGGGGAACAAAAGTATGGAGGGCACAGAATTAGGGAAATAAGAGGAGGGGGAACAAAAGTATGGAGGACACAGAGTGATAGAAATAAGAGGAGGGGGAACAAAAGTATGGAGGACACAGAGTGATAGAAATAAGAGGAGGGGGAACAAAAGTATGGAGGACACAGAGTGATAGAAATAAGAGGAGGGGGAACAAAAGTATGGAGGACACAGAGTGATAGAAATAAGAGGAAGGGGAACAAAAGTATGGAGGACACAGAGTGATAGAAATAAGAAGAGGGGGAACAAAAGTATGGAGGGCACAGAGTGAGGGAAATAAGAGGAGGGGGAACAAAAGTATGGAGGGCTCAAAATGAGGGTAATAAGAGGAGGGGGAACAAAAGTATGGAGGGCACAGAGTTAGGGAAATAAGAGGAGGGGGAACAAAAGTATGGAGGGCTCAGAATTAGGGTAATAAGAGGAGGGGGAACAAAAGTATGGAGGGCACAGAGTTAGGGAAATAAGAGGAGGGGAAACAAACGTATGGAGGGCACAGAGTGAGGGAAATAAGAGGAGGGGGAACAAAAGTATGGAGGGCACAGAGTGAGGGAAATAAGAGGAGGGTGAACAAAAGTATGGAGGGCACAGAGTTAGGGAAATAAGAGGAGGGGGAACAAAAGTATGGAGGGCACAGAGTGAGGGAAATAAGAGGAGGGGGAACTAAAGTATGGAGGGCACAGTGTGTGGGGAAACAAACAAGAGAAGGGGAGCACAATTATGAAAGGGCACAGGGTGATTATGAAGGGGCACAGTGTAATGGTAAAGGAGGGCACAGTGTGGTGGGAGGAACAGTAGTGAGGGGCACAATGTGATGAGAGGGACCACAGTGTGATGCAGGGGCCGCAGTGTTATTCACTGAGTAATTACAGGCCTGATAAGAGTGTCACAAATATATCAAAACAGAATCTTGAGCTCTCATAGTGAAATTGCCAGACAAATTGTGCTTTTATATGTAGTATGAAAAATATTGGATGCGGTTTTGAAGTTTCACTTTAATCCATTACAATATATATATATTGTATCTTAAAGCAGTAATCCCATGAATAAAATGTTGTTTTTTTTAAAATATAAATCATTTTGACAGACTATAAGCAGAATTGTAATTACCAGTTTTCCTTGGTTTGTTTCTTCAGGTTGCTGTTAATGATGTATAATTCTGCATAGATTCACAGTGTCATGTGACTACCATGGCCACAATCACATGGACCATGATGTAGTGAGTAGAGAAGCTTTGTAACACCTATCTGAGCTCTATCCGCATTCTAAAATGCTCCATCCCCTTCTCCCCTATCTGACATCACAAGAAATGCTGAGGGCTGTGAGAATGAGTGTGTGCCTGGCAGCCATATTTGTCTGCCCTACAGAGAGAGATTTTTAGAAGGAGATAATGATTTGTAGGACTACAGCTAAAAGATACAGGTACTTAACAAGCTTTTTAAAGAAAAGACAAATAACTATATGGGATTGCTGCTTTAACCTTGTGCTGACAATACAAAGACAATGGGAAGAACCACTTGTGTGGCATTTCTTAAGATTGGCATATTCAGTTTGACGATGGATAGGAGCTGCCTTGTTCCTATTTGCTAATGACCTAAAATCCTCTTAACACATTGAAGCTGTTGTAAGCCGAGTCTTACTCTGTGTCCAGGTGAGTTTAGTTGGCGACTGTGTCAGAGGAATTCTGGGATTTGATGCCTGATGTTACAGCAATCAGACTGTGTCCGAAAGTCAGAACAGCAGCCGCAGAGGAAGTGTTGTGAGTGTTCAGGTATCCTACACGTTTCTGTTCTAATGCTACCTATTATATTTTATGTTCTGTAAAATATTACAGTTATATCATGGAACTAAAATTATTCCACCTTATATCTTGCTCAATTATTTAATTTGACTAATATTTGTATTGGCAGAATCAGACTTAGACAACATGTGGTTCTCCAGCAGAGGCTGGCAGTGCATGATGCAACTTGTAGTTCCACATTCATGACGGCTTAAGTATTCCTGTTTATAGCCTACGGCTATAAACGTCTCTCACTCTCTCCTCTCTCTCATCACTTGGGATTAATTCACATTAAGAAATTCATAAAAACTGTGCCATGTAGATGCTTTTTTTAAATTCACATGTCATCTGGAATTTGTAGAGTTTGTTTGCAAACAAGTTCTGCTCCTAAAGAAAAACCAAATTTTTTCCATGGGGAATATGTCACCGGCGATCGGGCGCTGCACACTTCTGCCAATGGTGTGCACAGCAATGCAGGGTTTTTCTGCCACCCCCCTCTGTCCGCTGGCATAGGAAAAGAAATTGCAATCAAAGGAAAAAAAAATCACACATGACCGTGGCAGCCTCCTCTCCTCCTCTCTGTTCTGTCCCACTCAATGTTGGTTTTTGTTTTTCTGTAGGAGGGTCGCTTAGCTCTTTTCACCAGCTAGGCACACCCCCAATTATATGACCAAGCCCATTTTGACGGCACGGCGGCACAAATCATCTCCTTCTACTCAGCTATAGGGGTATATGCTATGTTAAAAAACTAAACTACTATGGATTTTTCAGGAAGGGGGCCCAAACCGGTATCTTGCCTAGGGCCCCATGAGGTCTAAATCCGGCTCTGCTCCAGGATGCGTCCTACTGTATGTTTTCCCTCTGACCAGTACTTCCAACATTGAAGGTTGGTGGCAATAGCTCTAGCTGCTTTGGGATTTTCTCCTGTAATTTTTAGAATATTAAGTGATGTCAACTGTAAATTTACAACTTGCGCCTCACAATGGTCATCAGATGTAAGTCCCAGAACAATAAACATCATCGTCAACATAATTTTCGGATTTTGAACTGCCACCGGTTTTGCAAGGTCTCTCATATTTCTCCCAATGAAGCCTATGATGTCATTCCATATGATGGATCAGGACCAAGCTCTGAGCTTTGTTTTCCTGATGATGACAATTGGCTTGTTGTGTACATCACTTGACCATTACCAGATTGTACATGTCATTGGCCATTTTCCATAAAGCATGGCTTTTATTTGTTAGATTGGGGACGTGCTTGTAAGGTTGTAGATGATAGAGATTACCTAATCATGGCACTGTCTGGTATTCCATTTCACTTTAACTTAGCCTATAATAAATTACTGTTTCCTTCACAGAATAATGTTTTTTGGGGGGCAAATAGGGGAGGATGTGCTTTTCTGATTGGTTGGTGGGACAGGTTGACACTTATAATGTGCCAGCCTAGGGACTGTGACTGTTCCATCTTTATCCTCACTGATTCATAGATCACAAGCAGTTTAGGATATCTTCCTACCTGCATTGTGCAAGACCAGGGCCATAACTAAGGATGTTTGATAGGGGCAATCGCCCAGGGCGCAATGCTGAAAGGGGGGCACAGTTTTTGAATATTTTAGGTTCATTTGGTTTAAAGTGAGGACTAGGGGGGGGGGACATTTTTTTAGTTCTCCCCCAGATGCTAACATTTTAAGTTGCGGCTCTGCGCAAGACTGACAATGTTTTCCACTTAGATTTTCTTTTCTAATTCCTTGTTCAACTTTCAGCATGGGATGAGAGTGAATGTTAATTCTCATCATACCTCTGGGGCTTAAGATCACATTGCAATACTAGAGACTCTCATCATGATCATTGTCAAATTGCTGGGAATATTCACTGGCACTTACTGTAATTTCAGATATAGTTTGTTTTTACCACTGCTATTATTATTATTATTATTATCCTTTTTTATAGGGCACCACAAAATTTCCGCAGCGTCGTACAAAAAACAGATATTGGAGTGTACAGGGTAAAACAGTACCAAACATTAAACAAAAAATACAAAGACTTCAAATGCTCCAAGCATAGCTAGCACAGTGAAGTTGGAGCAGAAGAATAGGTAGAGCTAACATCCTAAACAGAAGGGCAAACAGACAGGAAGCACAAAAGGAGTCAGAGGAGGGAATCAAGCGCCAGAGGAGCGAGTAGGGGGGATGAGAGATGGTGAGGTAGTCAAGCATTAAGAGAAGGTTAGGTGGATGGCTGGTAGGGATTGAGGAACAGATGAGTTTTGAGTGCCTGTTTGAAGGAGCACAGAGTAGGGGGCAGTCGGAGATCATTACAGTGGAGGGGGCAGCCCGGGAGAAATCTTGGTTTCTGGAGTGGGATGAAGTGATCAGGGTAGAGGAGAGGCGACGATCATTGGCCGATCGCAGGGAACGGTATGGAGTGTGAATGGAGAAGAGGTTGGAGATGTATGGGGCAGTGGAGTGAAAGAGGGCCGTGTAAGTGAGGGTGAGGAATTTAAAAAGGATTCTGTAGAGGAAGGAGAGCCAGTGTAAGGCAAGGTAGAGAGGGGAGGCAGGAGATGAGCAGTGGGAGAGGAAGATGAGTCTTGTTGCCACGTCAAGTATAGACCTGAGGGGTGCGAGGTGGAAGAGGGGGAGGCCGGTGAGGTGAAGCTTTCTGGGGCCAAACTTATTGTCTACAAAGCCCACAAAAGATGTGACTAAATAAAATAAAGCTACGTGTCACGATTTGATGAAGTTTCTGATTGATTCAAATGCCAACCTAGACCATCCAGTTCATAACTTAATGTATTCGATAACTACCACTTTGTGTTAAGTAAAAGTTACCATATTTTTGGGGAGTACTTATCTTTTCTTTATGTAAGTTGCCATTCTCTATAAAGAAACTGACATTATACTAGACATATGATAAGGGTTTCTATTAGAGGGAATGGACAGACTGACTTCCCCTCTAGAATGTAAGCTCTCACAAGCAGGACCCTCTCCCCTACTGTTTCCTTTACGCAACTATACAATTTTATGGGCCGTAATTATGTAAATTTAGATGTTTGAAGTTATGTAATTTTGTTGTTTGTTCAAACCTCCTATGAATGGCATTGCGGAACCCTTGTGGTGGCTTATACATAATAATAATAATAATAATAATGCTAATAATAATAATAATAATAATAATAATAATAATAATAATAATAAAAGAGTGACAATTGCAGCAAGAAATTGCAGCAATCAGTGTGTTGGAAAAAATATTTATATTTAAACTCCTATATGGGTAATAAAAAGTACAGAAACAATGGATTTATTACAGTATTCAATTATATAAAAAGGAGGATAAAGATATGGGCAGTGTGTACAATAAAAAAAACAGATGACGAAATATGGAGGAATAGTCTGTTTTGTAGAGGTGTGAAATTCCTGTTGTGGCTGGATCACATAGACATAATTTATTGTCACAGATTGATGTAAATTTTGCAAGTTAAAGTGTGAGAAAAGCAAGATTAAAGAAATGTTATCTCCTGATGGTAAACATTCAATATAAAACCTCAGACATTGTGGTGCCACTAGCAGCGATGTAAAAAGGTGTTAAACCCCTCCGGCTGATTTATGTGCAGGCTGCATGAAGCACCTGGATTGGTTAGAGGGGCAGGAGGCTGGATTACCTCCTGCCAGGGTATCTGTGTAAATCTGCAAAAGGTGCACTGTTCGACCATGTAATGTAGTTGTAATATTATACCGTATGTACCTTCTGAAGATCACTAGTACCACAAACTAGTGTAAGTGTCCTTATAAGGACACTTGAGCTAATAAAACATCACTGCTTCAAGATCCTGCTTTGATGCTTAGTTAGCTGCGGCAATTCCTGTGACCTACAGATTAGACCAATCGAATCCGTTATCCAGCTGTTCTGAGGTTGGGACCCAGCATTCCAGTACCAATGCTCTGTTTGCTCCCCTGCAGCTCTGGACAGTGTGATAGGTCAGGGGGAACCATCCACAGATACCCTGATCTAAAGGAAGAGGTCAGGGGTACCAGCCCTGGTGCCCAGTGAAGGGGTACAATAGAAGCGTAAGTTACCCAGAAGGATCAAGTTCTAGGTGCCGACGAAGGAGCCTAGTGGTGGCAGCTGTAAGTCCCTCCTACTTCATTTAAAGTGGCGCAATTTGGGATAAAGAAAGATGACGTTGGCAAGGCAAGCCCAGTCCGTCCCTAGCAACACACTTTTGCTCCTTCATTCTACTGAAGATTAATCCATATAGTCTATCGATGGAGCTGGAAAGACAATTTTCAATACAGTCTGTTGTGTGGCAGAGTTGAGTTAGGCCCAGGCAAGCTGAAGGTCAAATGCCAAAGCCATATGTGTAAAGAACTAAAAAAGTAAATAAAAAATAGGCAAATCATGCATTGTACCAAGCGCTCACAGAACACAATGGAAGATTACAGTAGCAAAAGACCAGGCCACTGGGAAGTCAAAGCCAGGGGGGTCATAATAACCCATACACATCTGCTAAGGAATGCGGCAGCGATGGGCTTGTCAGTGATACATATCCATCCTCTTCAGCTCCTCTGAGCAGGCTCGTAGGCCACCACATGTGTGTGCAATGGTGCCCCGTTCCCACTGAGATATTTTGTAAAAATTTGAATAATTATCACAGGAGAACGTAAATCCCAAACTGGGCTCCACTGAGAAGGAGCTGACCCCTGCACATAGTCAGAAGTGCAGAGTGGGGGCCTCCAGAGCAATAAGTAGATATGAATCGCAGCCTATCCAGCCCCCCAAAATTTTGCTCTGGGGTTCGATGATTCCAAGTTATGCCCTTAGTCACAGATCACATGATAAGTCACAATCACAAATAGTAGCATTCACAGATCTTTACCTCTAGACCAATCCAGGAACAGGTGCCAGAGGGTCTGCAAAACTTCTTCTATAAGGCTATAGTCATGTGACATTTGATAATCCTTGCTGATTGCCATTTTTACATTCTATGCACTGTGCTTGGGTTGATTCTCCAGGGGACTTTAATTATTCGATAAATTTTTGATTTAAGATTTCAACGCAAATGAAGTAGCAAATTAAATTGTAAAACACTGAATACATTTTGGAATCCCCCAAACCGGTTTGCCCCTCAGTAAGGGCTACCGGAGAGCAGGGAATTTGGCTGCAGTGAGAAACACAGCACTGCCCATTTGCGTGATAACCACACTAGTCCAGGTGACTTGTCACACTACTTTTGGAATTCTGTCACTGGTGATGTGTAGAAGGGAAATGTCATTTTTTTGCTGCAAGTTTCTATTGGGAAGACTCATTTATAATCTTGCAAAATTGTTCCTCGCATAGATTTGCGTAAGTGTTACAGGGAGATGATTTGCAGAGTTTGCAGGGGAAGAGTTGGGTGTATTTGGTGCATGAGCACAGCTACTTTTACAATGATGTGTCAAAATGAGATTTAATTTTTGGGAAATGTACTCTTTCAGGAGTCTCAGTTTTATTTGTAAAGGATTTTCTGGAGGGATATTAAATACTCCTCTTCAACAATATTATGAATAAAGTCTGGTGATGGGGGTATAACTACCCTAAGTGCAGGGGGGGCAGCTACTGTGGGGCCCACAGCTGAGGGGTCCGTCCATCCCCGTCAAAGTCCCCTGTGTACATGTTGGATGGTACATGGGGGCCCTTGCAATCTTTGCTATTGGGCCAACAAATGTCTATTTACGCCCCTGTCTAGAGACTAAGAATATATAGTAAGTAATGTTTGCAATATATAGAATAAGATAATTATGAATAAAATTGGCAATTCCATTGGACAACACTTTTGGCAACTATGTAGTATTGATCGTTGACTTCCGTTGGTCATATTCCAATCCTGTATCAGTCTGTTCATTGCGCATCATTTGTTACCTTACTTTCCTTGTGTTATATTTTGCTTACTACAGTATTGCATCTTATTTCTCACCAGTGTTGTGTTATTTTATTTATTACCTGTTATTAATATAGCGCAGCACTTTACAGAGAAAATGTCATTCACATCAGACCTTGAGTTTAATACATCAGATTTGTGTTTTACCTTATTTTGTAATGGAAACTGTGATAACACAATTACTTGTCTGTAGCCTAGTCCAACACACCTTATACAAAGAATTACTATTTTCAGAGAAAATAGATTACTAGCTGGAAAGTGCTAAACATTGCTTCACATCTGTAAACTAATAAGAGCAAATATGAGTCTAAGTTCAAGTCGGACAGGATACGAGGTACACAAGCAGAATCCAATAGAAAGGTGAATATAGCAAGAGGTCAAAGCCAGGAGGTAACATGCAGAGCCAAAATGTGATCCAAAAGAGTAGTCAGAGGAAGCCAAATCAGGAGCCAGGAAAGGGACATTCGCCCATAGTCAATCATAGGCAAACCGAGGGGGGGGGGGGGGTTCATAGTGCATGGAAACCCCCCTTCAAGCCTGGAGCACTGTATAATTGAGGTGTCTGGACTCTGCCCCCACTTCACACTGCTCTGTTAGAAAAGAGAGAGCTGCATGCACCTAACAGTAGTGCACGCAGCATTGCCCATGTATATTATGGGGATAGGAACAGTTGGAGAGCAGCCAAGCACTCTCTAAAATTATAGCTATGCCCCCATGCATGCTGGTCACACCCACTGGCGGCGTGGTGTGGAAACCCCCCTCTACAAATCCTGCGTTTGCCCCTGTCAATATACAAACTCCAGCGCACACAGCCACATCTGATTCAAGCTTGGGACATCTCACTGTTACTTGTATTTCTGCCGTATCTCTTGCTCCAGCTACAGGGCTAGTCTAAGTCCTGATCAGTAGTAATGACAGTCTTGTATGCATGCTATAACATGTGTTTGCAATCAGGAAGAACTGTAAAAATGTATTTTATGTTCTCTAGCCATTAATAACATCCTAATAAATGTATTTCATGGAAAAAATATAAAAAAGCCCCATTTTTTAAAACTATTTTATCACTAATGCCTATATTATAAACAGGTGACATTAATTATTTTTTTTCTGTGCTTTCTATGTGGATTGATATTCTATATAGGTATTGGATGTATCCTGCAGTGTCTCGTGTAGTAGCACTGAGCAGACCTACACCCGAATTTATCAGCACACGTATCTTTAGATCCGCTTCTTGTTGAATGCGGGGCGTGTGTATGCCTTATGTACGTGCTTTTTATAACAAATGTAGGGTGCGCTCAGTGTGCATACATTGATGCTCTACATGTGTTGTACATCAAACGACCTGTCATGAAGATAATCTGTAAATAACTAGGTAGTTCAAATGCCATTTTATACTATGATAAACTCAACCATAATCTACTGCATACTTTAATTCCTTTAAATACATAATAGGGTGTATTTTAAATATCATCATCATCATCATCATCAATTTATATAGCGCCACTAATTCCGCAGCGCTGTACAGAGAACTCATTCACATCAGTCCTTGCCCCATTGAAGCTTACAGTCTAAATTCCCTAATATAGACACTCACACACAGTCACAGACAGACAGAGAGGGAGAGACTAGGGGTTTTTTTTGTTTTTTTTTTCATTTTTGATAGCAGCCAATTAACCTACCAGTATGTGTTTGGAGTGTGGGAGGAAACCGGAGCACCAGGAGGAAACCCATGCAAACACAGGGAGAACGTACAAACTCCACAAGGCCATGGTCGGGAATCGAACTCATGGCGCCAGTGCTGTGAGGCAAAAGTGCTAACCACTAGGCCACTGTCAGATAGCTTTTAATTAACTTGGTCAGTGCATTTAAATAGACATGAAGAGACATGAGTTTACATTTTGCTCTACAGTATCACATGGACATGAGCGTATATCCTGCCAATCAGTTATTTGGGCAATAGTTCTTCTTGTTTAGCAAATTGATTCACAAATATTTCATTTCTGTCTCATAATAACAAAAAGTAATTTAGGAATAAAAGTATAAAAAAATATTTTTTTTTAGAATTTGTTGTTTAAAATTACATTTTAAAATACATTTTTCTTCCCCAAATTAAGAATTAGTTTTTAGCTTGATTTGTACAAAGTGACGTGTTGCCCATTTGACACTAAGGGGTATAATTTGTAAAAGTGGAGATGTTTCCTATAGCAACCAATCAGGTTCTAGTTATCATTTATTTAGTACATTCTGCAAAATGACAGCTAGATTCTAATTGGTTGCTATAGGCAATGTCTCTACATTTTCAAACCAGCAGTTTAGTAAATATACCCCTTACATTTAAAGTGGAATAGTATAAAAGTATAGATGTAGAAATGTGAAAATGTTCTTAAAAATGTCTTAACTGGAAAGCTATAGAAGTTTACACGATATTATTTTAAAAAGTCATCAAGATTTAAATGTAATCTCTTGATTGTCCTATTGGCCTTAGAAAGCCAATTTATGGTTTTATAGTCACTCTCTATTTTCTTCAGACAGGATCAGTTTAAAAAAGTAATCATATTCTATAAATGTGATATTTTATTAAGGTTCTAACTAAACCATGCACACTTTTTACTAACTAATGGGGAAAGGTGGGCAATAATGAGAAAAGGTGGAATTGGCTGAACAATGTCAAAATATTGTCATAGAACAGAGGGTACAAAGAAGGACGAGCCTAAAAAAAGAACGTCACCATTAGAAACTGGAAACTCGCTGAGTCGGTTTGCTCAACCTTAGCATCAATGTGAATTAAACTATGGGGTATATTTACTAAACTGTGGTTTTGAAAAAGTAGAGATGTTGCCTATAGCAACCAATCAGACTTCAGCTGTCATTTTGTAGAATGCACTAAATAAATGAAAGCTAGAATCTGATTGGTTGCTATAGGCAACATCTCTACTTTTTCAATCCCGCAGTTTAGTAAATCTAGCCCTATGTCTTTCTAAGTCCAAAATACTGAGATCTTGCCTGGTCATGTCTAAATGTGTAACAAAAAATATATAATAATGATAAATTGGGAAACGAAAAATAATGTATAAAACCTGGCAGATGTGTTTGAGAATCACAATTTACTCTGTTGCCTATTTTACCATTTTACAGAGATATTAATTATGTCTTTAAAAAGGAGACGGACAATGCAATGTTAGCCGTATGGATTAACAGCAACTCAGACATTTCTTTCATAGTCCAGAGAATGATATCTAGAATTTAGGGGAACTAGATAAGATCTGTAAAGTCAGTAATCTCATATTCTGTCTCTGATCCCATCACAGGATCACACAAACATACTCTTCAATTTTCAGGGGGTTTAGAATCTCATATCAGAATAGATAGAAGAATCAGCGGGAGTCGCACAGGGGTGTCAGACCAAAGAGCGGTCGCTGCCTTGGGACCTAAGGGGGGAGAACCAGTAAATCAGTGTACGCTTGTCAACAGCTCCATGCTGTAGGAATTACTCAACCGAAAATAACAAATGGTCGTCATTGTGGAGCCAAAAACCTGTGATTATAATTATCACATCCCCAGTGACCTTGCATAAACTTTAATCCCTCTCCAATGGAGCATTTAAATAGCCTGCATCTAATGGCAAGGAACCGTGGAAATATAGAGGGTAAAAAAAAACAAAACACACTAAACCCCCTAGTATTTTATGCTGTGTATCAATGACTGGTACAAGTAAACTAGCAACACTGTCAACGGAAATGATAATGTGTCATATGGCTAGACTAGACTGGCTTGTCTCTTCGGAGATGTGATAAGTATTATGTCAATGTGCAAATATTTATAATAGTTCAGGAAATATATCATTTTACCACTCGGGTTGTTAATAAATGCTTGACAAGCAGTTCCTGTTGAGGTTAAATGTCACACAGACATACCACATTGTTGGTGAGATTGCACTGTTCTCCGTTAGTCTGTGTGATCTGGGAATAAGGGTTTTAAAATCTGAGCTTGTAACGCCAAAAAAAAATTCTCTGTGCAGGGTTGCACTGAACAGCATGTTCTCAATGCATTAGGATAGAAATAAGAAATTAGTCATTTAACTCATTATAAGATTAGTTTAGCATTAAAGTTATTTATCAAAGGCTCGGCTATATATTTGTTTCATGGTTTATTGATTTGTCTAATAACAGTGGTAATACGGGATATACAGATGGGTTCTACTGAGATTCTATTTGCTGTTTCTTAGGAGAAGAATGTTAGTGTGTTATACTTCACAAACATTCTGGAGTTGAAAACCAGATTACATCTTAGACATTGTCCACGATCCACAGACCACACATTAGTCAGTACACATCATGCACAAGAACTCACACCTTTTCTGATATAATTTGCCCTATTTGCCATCGGAAATCCCAACTGATTTGCAAAAATCTGGGCTATTTGTGAAGTGCGCAATGTTTGTTACAATTCAATTACAATTATTAAACATAAAATATAGGCAAGAGCATGTCAAAATTAACAAAGTGTTTCAGGTTGCCTGGTTTAGGGCTTTGTGCTTTTCTATGGTCACAGAAGTCATCATAATTCCTAATTCCCATATAGGGCCTCTTGTAAAGTTGGACACAAGTCCATCTGAGTAGTGTAAATATATATCACGTACTCTTGTATCTGTTTGCAGAGTCAGTTGCATCCTGCGTATAGGACTCCTTGGGCTAGATTCACTAAGCTGCGTGTGGAGATGTTGCCTATAGCAACCAATCAGATTCTAGCCTTCATTTATTTAGTACATTCTACAAAATGACATCTAGAATCTGATTGGTTGCTATAGGCAACATCTCCACTTTTTCAAACCTGCAGTTTAGTAAATATACCTCCTTGTGTTAATAGAGGCAGATTAAGGGATGCAGGGTCATGGACGCATAGGGCAAGTACAATTAGGACGTGTTCAAGTAAATGCAACCACCACAGACGCAGGTACGCCTATAAGGAAACACATCTGGTATAAGACATGAACTGATAATGACGACGATCAGCCGAGATGCATCCGATTCACTAGAATGTTTCTTTATTTCTGCCACAATTTATGCGTTTTAGATGCTAATTGCGTCCAACCTGCATTTTACAAACAGAAATGAAACAATGTTGAAACCAGAGAAATCTGAGTAAATCATTTTAATTTACACCATTGCATAAAAAAAAATTACCTTGCAATCAGCACTTCTTTATCCTAACTAATCTCACATTTTATTTTAATAGCATATGTATAAATTAGTTCTGCACATACTGTCATAAAACTGCCCCACGATTAACCCTCAATCAAAGTACACTCTTAAACATTTCTTAAAGACCACTGCACCTCAATACCAAAGTTGAAGTCTAGTGTTCAAATTATTCCCCCCCCCCCCAAGAGCCACAAACTCCAATTATAAAACAGTCTGACCAACAAATTCAAAACTTGTCAATGTCACATGTTTCCATTGTATGTCATTGAAAATGGCTGTAAAGTTTTGCAAATTAATCAGCTGGCAACGCCAATCCTCTACGCCAGTTCTCTGTGAACCAGCTTCTTCCCTGCTGAACGAATTACATTGAAATCATATAATTACAGGCTGCTGCCATTCAGTCACCCTTGACAATAGATGACTCGAAAATTGTAATGTTTTTTTTTTCTTCTTTTCTCGGAGTCCGTGATTCCAGACGTGAAGAACAGAGAATGAGTTGAAGCCTTTTAAATGACCTAAAATCTACATCTTTCAAACAAATGAGCAAAAAAGAGTGCAATTTTAAGCAGAATCATTTGGTGTTAATCCTTCACAACTCAAATCATAAAGATTAAGGGGGGAAAAAATGCAGGTTTCACTTTCCTCATTAAGGCACATTGACTTTCAACTAATCGCATGCAATTAAAATTTCTCCATGAGATTTCCTTATTGAAATAAGAAAGATAGCGCTCTGCTGAATGCGGTGATAGATTTGACACAAGCGAGCTTCCTGGACAAACTGATTTATCATGTCTCATTCCGGCAGTACTCTCTCGCCTACTCATTTCTCATCGTATTACTGTGAAGTTGTAATTAAAGGAGATCCTCCCCCCAGCACAACGAGCCCCGTCCAGGACACGCTAAATTATAAATGTGCTGTCCTTTCTTCATGCTTAATTTAAAGTGGCCGAATCCGAAAGTGATCCTGGCCTAATATCTGCAGTTATCGTAATTACGTTCACATCCCACTGATCACTGTTGCGGAACAAAGATAAATTTAGGGACAGGTGCAAAACAAAAATTCACTCTGCGGTGAATATACCTTATAGCTTAAAAAGCCTTAAAACCAGGGGAACAAGTGCCCGAATAATGATAATGACATGTAATACAGTAGTCTAGTGTTAATATCTTTTTTTATTATAAATGTCAGCTCGGATTAATATTTGAGTTTTAGAACACTGATTGACAGCAACTACCATAGTTTTCTATTTATATTTATATTGCAGCATCTCTGAAAACTGATGCAGATGGAATACTTAGGAATTGTATAAGTGTTTCCACCTTAGAATAAGAGAATGAGAGTTCTGTAACCCATAGCAACCAATCACATTCTATCCGTCATTTTACTTGCACAGTACTTGGTGATATCTCGTGGCTTTATTCACTCATTAGACTCACTCAGGCTATCTGGTGTACAGACAACATTACAGGCTAATTAGTGATAATCTACATATTGTTTGCAGCGGAGAGAAGAAGGACAAACCATAGAGACTAAAGTACAATAAAGCTACAATAACTGCTTCAGCTTCCAACAATAATATAAGAAAAGTGTAAGAG
Organism: Mixophyes australis; assembly: GCA_036250195.1. Classification (NCBI taxonomy): domain Eukaryota; kingdom Metazoa; phylum Chordata; class Amphibia; order Anura; family Limnodynastidae; genus Mixophyes; species Mixophyes australis. The sequence goes on from JAVHZZ010000001.1 coordinate 471,898,965, forward strand.
ATTATGTGCAGGAAACAACTAACAAAAATCTCAACCATTAAAACTGGAACACACAAATGAATAATACCCAATTACCATGACAGGGTTCTATTAAACATAGATTTTTTAACATACTATTGGATGAAGGTAATACTAGGACACACCTGTATAAGACAGCACTGGCCTCTGGTCAGTCTAAAAGCACTTCATATTAAAGAAAATGTCTATTTAAAATTACTTCTAAAAAGTAATAACAAAATGATTTGCAGACATGTCTCTGTCTGTACCTTATGGTTTAAATGTATATTTGTCTTTCCACCAGGGGGCAGCAAAAAAGTTAATAAAAATAATTTACTAAACATCTTATCAATTGAGGGACGTGATATTAATATTTATATATATATATATATATATATATAATTGCATGTTAGTTGAACATATCTATCTATCTATCTATCTATCTATCTAGCTGTCTATTAAATTAAATTTAAATTCTCCATGACTATTTTTTAGAGTGCGATGTCCCTTTTTTGAGAAACACTTGTACATATTGGATAAAGAGTTAGATAGATAGATAGATAGATAGATAGATAGATAGATAGATAGATAGATATGACATATTTAGAGATAGATAGATAGATAGAACATATGTAGACATAGATAGATAGACAGACAGATAGATAGATAGATAGATAGATAGATAGATAGATAGATAGATAGATAGATAGATAGATAGATAAGATAGATAGATAGATAGATAGATAGATAGATAGATAGATAGATAGATATGACACAGATAGATAGATAGATAGATAGATAGATAGATAGATAGATAGATATTACACAGATAGATAGATAGATAGATAGATAGATATGACACAGATAGATAGATAGATAGATATGACACAGATAGATAGATAGATAGATAGATAGATAGATAGATAGATAGATAGATATGACATATGTAGACATAGATAGATAGATAGATAGATAGATAGATAGATAGAGAGATAGATAGATAGATAGATAGATAGATAGATAGATATGACACAGATAGATAGATAGATAGATAGATAGCTAGATATGACACAGATAGATAGATAGATAGATAGATATGACACAGATAGATTGATAGAAAGATATGACACAGATAGATAGATAGATAGATAGATAGATAGATATGACACAGATAGATAGATAGATAGATAGATAGATAGATAGATAGATAGATAGATATGACATATGTAGACATAGATAGATAGATAGAGAGATAGATAGATAGATATGACACAGAGAGATAGATAGATAGATAGATATGACACAGATAGATAGATAGATAGATAGATAGATAGATAGATAGATAGATAGATATTACACAGATAGATAGATAGATATGACACAGATAGATAGATAGATAGATAGATAGATAGATAGATAAATATGACACAGATATATAGATAGATAGATAGATAGATAGATAGATATTACACAGATAGATAGATAGATAGATAGATATGACACACATAGATAGATAGATAGATAGATAGATAGATAGATATGACATAGATAGATAGATAGATAGATAGATAGATAGTCTTAAGACTCCAAAGGGGTTGAAACGCGTCAGTGTGTTTTATTGGGGGAGCAGGACTATTTTATGTTCTTGTAAGAACCTGACTTTATGTGATAACGATTCATCTACAGCTCTATCCCGGTGTGAGCCTATCCTATGTTGCAGAATTTTTGGATGATTTATATTTTTTATAGATTTGGTGCGGATCCTACGTATTTAACCATCATTCATTTGATGTTTCCATTTGTTTAATTTTTTAGTGAGTGCATAAATAAATTAATTTTATAAGGTTTATCCGACGGGATTACACTATGTGTTTTTTCTTTGTTTTATTTGCACCTATGTTATAACGGTACGGTTCCTCTGAGAGATCAGCTGTCAGGAGATGTGCTGATCACCGTCACCTTGTTGAAGCTGGGAGAGGTATTTGCTATATCGGAGGAGTACGTGTCTGTGATATACACTGAAGGCATAGAGCGTTTGAAGTGGTGGAAGGAGATTGAAGTAGTGGATTCAATACTGCATTTCAAAACTATGCTGAGGATCTTTGCTATCCATTCTGATACCACTTTCAGAGACGTGAGGTCTTGTAAGTAAAATCACATGTGGCGAGGATCGGAGGAATTTTGTGATTATAAGACATAATCATGGTGGCTAAGTGGTTAGCAGTTCTGCCTCACAGCACTGGAGTCATGAGTTCAATTCCCAACCATGGCCTTATCTGTGTGGAGTTTGTATGTTCTCCCCGTGTTTGCGTGGGTTTTCTCCGGGTGCTCCGGTTTCCTCCCACACTCCAAAAACATACAAGTAGGTTAATTGGCTGCTATCAAATTGACCCTAGTCACTCTCTGTCTGTTTGTATGTTAGGGAATTTAAGCTCCAATGGGGCAGGGACTGATGTGAATGAGTTCGCTGTACAGCGATGTGGAATTACTGGCACTATATAAATAAATGGTGATGATGATGATGATGATGTATTGAGATTGGGGAATCATATCCAGTTTATGTTAAAGTATTTGTTTTGAACGCCTGCTATGTCCAGCAAGGATCGGAGATATTCTGAGATTTTAAGACATTATTTGTTTTGAGACTGTGGAACTATATTCAGCTTATGATTGGTCTATAGTGGAACCAGAAGCGCTTTAATATCACCCTCTTTTTATATTTATATATGACGTTTCAGCATTTTAGGTGTATTGCTTGTAGGGTGAGGTCGAGCTGCATTTGTTGAGCGCCTGTTGTGTCTGTTCATTTAATTAAATTGTTTTAATATTTAATTAATGGCAGGATGGTTTGGGGTATAATAATTTATCGTGGGACTGAGTTTTGAAAGAAGGAGCAGTATTTATTAATTATGAATACCAATTATTTAATATTGGGGCAATTTGGGAGGTGATATTTTTAATTATGAAATGGAACCACAAGTTATTTAATATTGTGGCTGTTTAGGGGGGAATAGGTGTATTTATTAAATGTGAATACCATTAATTTAATCTCAGGGCATAGTGTTGGGAATTAGGTTTGTCTATTAATTCTGAATGCTATTTATTTAATGCTGGAGCTAATTTGGAGGAAATAGGTCTATTTATTAGATGTGAGTGATAATTTTATGCTGGGGCTGGTAGGGTGAAAATAACTCTATCTATTAAATGTGGAGGCAATTAATTTAATGTTGGGCTGCTTTCAGGTAAGGAGGCCTAATTATTAAATGTAGGTGCAATTGAATTAATATCTGGGTTAATTGATTAAACTGTACTTTTTGCAACTAGCTACATTTTAAATGGCAATGTGTTTAAAGGCAAACTTTGCCGAATATCGGCGAGTTGCAAAAAGCGCAGTTTAGTACATTTACCCCCTGGGGTGGCTTGGGGGAGGCTCATTCACTGCTAGATTTTCTATATTTTTATATCTCCTTTTTACCAAACAGGGCTCCAACACTCCAGGATCCAGACAAGCAGCAGCTGCGCGTAAGAGACCAATCAACCGCAGGTAGGGAAAACCACAAGAACAGGTAGGAGAGTGCAGGACTGTTTACCAACTGTCCTGATTCTGGTGAGACAGTCCTGATTTTGTGTGATGATCCCGCTCAGTCAGGACTTTGTCCCGCCTGCCTTGATATTTGGGATGGATGTCCCGCTTCACACTGTACTGCTCAGTAAGAGCAAGCAACATGCACTACAGTTATATGCAAGCAGCTTACCCTTAATAAGTACTGTGTGAAGCAGGACATCCATCCCAACTATCCTTGCAGTCAGAACTGACTTAAAATAAAATTGGGAATGTCCCACCAGAATCAGGACAGTGGGCTACCACGGCTTATGTATTTGAAGGGGCTAGGAAGAGATAAAGAATAGCCCAACACTGTCTCAAGTGATAGCTACACCCCTTTCATACACTGGCAGTTTGAAATGGAAAACCCACTCTAGAAATCCTGTGTTTGCCCCTGCTATCTATCTATCTATCTATCTATCTATCTATCTATCTATCTATCTATCTATCTATCTATCTATCTATCCATCCTATCATCTACTGTATAAATCTTGTCAAACTTAATTTTGGAAAAAGATAAATATTGTTCTTCTTACCATAGCAGAATGTCATTGTCCTGCACACAGTTACCATGGCAGAATGTCATTGTCCTGCACACAGTTACCATGGCAAAATGTCATTGTCCTGCACACAGTTACCATGGCACAATGTCATTGTCCTGCACACAGTTACCATGGCAGAATGTAATTGTCCTGCACACAATTACCATGGCAAATGTCATTGTCCTGCACAGAGTTGCCATGGCAGAATGTCATTGTCCTGCACACAGTTACCATGGCAGAATGTTATTGTCCTGCACACAGTTAGCAGGGCAGAATGTTATTGTCCTGCACACAGTTACCATGGCAGAATGTAATTGTCCTGCACACAGTTACCATGGCAGAATGTTATTGTCCTGCACACAGTTAGCTGGGCAGAATGTTCTTGTCCTGCGCACAGTTACCATGGCAGAATGTAATTGTCCTGCACACAGTTACCATGGCAGAATGTCATTGTCCTGCACACAGTTACCATGGCAGAATGTTATTGTCCTGCACACAGGTACCATGGCATAATGTCATTGTCCTGCACACAGTTACCATGGCAGAATGTTTTTGTACTGCACACAGTTACCATGGCAGAATGTCATTGTCCTGCACACAGTTACCATGGCAGAATGCGATTGCCCTGCACACAGTTACCATGGCAGAATGTTATTGTCCTGCACACAGTTACCATGGCAGAATGTAATTGTCCTGCACACAGTTACCATGGCAGAATGTCATTGTCCTGCACACAGTTGCCATGGCAAAATGTCATTGTCCTGCACACAGTTACCATGGTAGAATGTCATTGTCCTGCACACAATTACCATGGCAGAATGTTATTGTCCTGCACACAATTACCATGGCAGAATGTTATTGTCCTGCACACAGTAACCATGGCAGAATGTCATTGTCCTGCACACAATTACCATGGCAGAATGTTATTGTCCTGCACACAGTTACCATGGCAGAATGTCATTGTCCTGCACACAGTTACCATGGCAGAATGTCATTGTCCTGCACACAGTTACCAAGGCAGAATGTCATTGTCCTGCACACAGTTACCATGGCAGAATGTTATTGTCCTGCACACAGTTACCATGGCAGAATGTCATTGTCCTGCACACAGTTACCAAGGCAGAATGTTATTGTCCTGCACACAGTTACCAAGGCAGAATGTCATTGTCCTGCACACAGTTACCAAGGCAGAATGTCATTGTCCTGCACACAGTTACCATGGCAGAATGTCATTGTCCTGCACATAGTTACCATGGCAGAATGTGATTGTCCTGCACACAGTTACCATGGCAGAATGTTATTGTCCTGCACACAGTTACCAAGGAAGAATATCATTGTCCTGCACACAGTTACCATGGCAGAATGTCATTGTCCTGCCCACAGTTACCATAGCAGAATGTCATTGCCCTGCACACAATTGAAATGGCAGAATATACTTGTCCTGCACACAGTTACCAGGGCAGAATGTCATTGTCCTGCACACAGTTACCAGGGCAGAATGTCACTGTCCTGCACACAGTTACCATGGCAGAATGTCATTGTCCTGCACATAGTTACCATGGCAGAATGTCATTGTCCTGCACACAGTTACCATGGCAGAATGTTATTGTCCTGCACACAATTGAAATGGCAGAATATCCTTGTCCTGCACACAGTTACCAGGGCAGAATGTCACTGTCCTGCACACAGTTACCATGGCAGAATGTCATTGCCCTGCACACAATTGAAATGGCAGAATATCCTTGTCCTGCACACAGTTACCAGGGCAGAATGTCATTGTCCTGCACACAGTTACCAGGGCAGAATGTCACTGTCCTGCACACAGTTACCATGGCAGAATGTCATTGTCCTGCACATAGTTACCATGGCAGAATGTCATTGTCCTGCACACAGTTACCATGGCAGAATGTCATTGTCCTGCACACAGTTACCAAGGAAGAATATCATTGTCCTGCACACAGTTACCATGGCAGAATGTCATTGTCCTGCACATAGTTACCATGGCAGAATGTCATTGCCCTGCACACAATTGAAATGGCAGAATATCCTTGTCCTGCACACAGTTACCAGGGCAGAATGTCACTGTCCTGCACACAGTTACCAACTATCTGGAAGTATTGGCAGTATTTTCGCTTCTATTTCCTCTTTATAGTTGATCCATCGGAGGATTCATTTTTCAGCAAAATAAATTTGCTACACATGATTAAACATGTAATGGGTGGTCAGAGATTTACTAAAGGTCACATAATCATTAACCTACTACATAGTCTTCTGCCAAAACAACCATCTGTCATAAAAAACAAAAAAGGTGATTTAACAGAATCAAACAAACATTAGGTCCTAAACAGAAGTTTGTGTCCTCAAGATGAATTCAGGTTTAATCAAATCATGTGAGGACATAAAACAAGCCTGCTGTTACTTCAGGGATATAATTATAATATATATGATCCAGTCAAATTGATTGGTTTACAATAATTTCTTAAGATGATGAATCCGCAGCACTTAGTCACAAAAGGCTTAATCTACTACGAGCATCAACACTGTAGGATTAACTATCACAGTGTTAGACATGGGTGAAGTTAGATTATGTTTTACAAGTAAGTTTTACTACTAAAGCAGCTGTGATTGGTTACTGTTGACAAGCCTTCCTACCTGTCATTTGCAATGAGGTTCCATAAGGGTTTGGGGGTTTCTCCTTCATCCTTGTGGATTAAAAGCCTGAAAAAAAGATGAGGATCTCCGTGGATTTAAATGAATAATAAATTGTTGAACAAGGATTTGGGGAGACTTTGTTAAAATAATAAAGTTTTAAAACTTATTTTTTTTAGGTAGCTATGCAGGTTCAGGTGAGCTCTGGATGCCAGGGCATGCTGGTACTTGTAGTTCTACATAGGCCAGTGTGCTGGGTAGCCACAGGTAAGCTGGCACTTGTAGTTCTTCAAATGGCACTTAATCACTTGTGGGGGAGGGCTGTTTTATTTATTTTTTTTAAAAAGTTTCTTTTTCTAACGTAACAAATGTCCATGTTGGGGATCATCATCATCAGCACGGATCTTGTGCCAGGGTTCGAACACTCGCAATAGATACCCCTATATCTGTGGCTGCTTTCACCTCTAATTGTGCTGAAATTACACGAACACGCTCTTACTGTACTCATCCTACGCTTCTCTGCCGTTCCCCTCTCCCATACTGCTTCTCTAAGAGCAAGAAGTCATAATTGAAAGATATGGCCAGGCTGCATATGGACACCTGCGTGCCGATTTTCGTTCATTTGCGTGGTACAGAAATGTATATTTTATGCAAAAATATCAAGTATGTTCAACTGTACAAGAGCTTCTATATGTGTAAATTCAAAGTTGAAATCCTCCCCGTTACGCCAGTAAGATCATCCGCTACCAACATTCGGACCTCTAAGAAGTTTGGCTCTTCCCAATACAAATGAAAAATATTTAGTATAGTATTTAATTGCTATTTATGTTATAGACAATCAAGTATCCCAGCAACAGAGCAAATGTAGTTGCCCCCAGTCCAAACTCATCTGCTGAGCAACAACATACTGTAAGTGAGATCACCATTATGAATTCATCAAGTACTGATGATTACGGTTCTTCCTTATTCATTACAATATCTTTGTCTTTTAATTATGGTGGGACTAGCATGTCTTGTTTTATTTGCCAACCTCTTGTGACTGAATCTTTTGATTGAAAGAGTTTCATTGCTCACATAATTTTGCTGAATTAAAAATGATCCATATGGTTATCCCAAGCACTGAAGCCCTTTAATTTTGCAGCATGCTCAGCATTCCGACATCTGATGGAGTGTTCGGAGCCTAGGTGGAAGATTCCCTGTAGGCACTAATATTCCAATACAGCCATTCTACGTGTTTACAAGGAAATAGTTAATCTTGTTGGCTGGGGACTGTCTGCATCCACCTGCCATAAAAAGCACCTGATCACTGACATGTGGAGTAGCAGATATGGTGCTGGCAGCTATAGCCAGTAACTGCCCCCAGATTAAGCACTTCAAGCTGCAAAAAGCCAGCAGGAGAGGGGCCAGAGGTGGCAAAGGGAAGAGCAACAATAATATCTGGCGGCAGCACCAAGCCATCGCCGTCATCCTCCTCATCATTATCTTCTGTAACAACATGTAATCAGTCAACAGTATGAATGCAAAATACCATATGGCTTTTCCTGTCTTGATTATATTACAAAATGTTATTAATTATTGGCTAAGTCTCAGGGCACTGCAAGTTAGTATGCAGCAGCAGACAACGGGACAGATATCATGGCTGCACTGCATCAGGGTCAACTAACCTACATTTATCAACATTATTATGACCTGATTCTTATTGAAGCATGAAGATGTGCAAACAATTGTTATTGCTCGTATGCAAAATATGCTCTCACTTTAATCAATCCTACACAGCCTGGAATAGATTACATAGACTTCAGGTTAGGAGGGAGTAGCCAATACACAAGTTTAAAATAGGGGTCTCCGCCATACGTAATAGCATGTATAATACTTGGGCTGCCAGTGTCCAATCAGAAAAAGGTTTTATTGCAACAGGTGATAACAGAACAGCTTGTTGCACCAATATAGTCAACAGTTGACGCACATAATTTGACTTTTATGAAAATGAACCAGCATTGGATTTCAGACCCAAGGAGGACTTGGATTTGGAGGCAATCCAAACCATACTCTTTGAACAATTGGCATTGACTCACAGGCTTCATTTTTCTCCAATCTATATCAATCAAGTTTTGCACTACACCAGTGGGACCTACTTGGTCTTCATCATCAATCAAACTGTGATTTCAGCAGCTGCAAGTACTGCCAAATAAGCACAGCATAGCAATAGATGCTCAAATTTCTACAATTGGTCTTGATTTGGTGTACAAGAATTACTATTACTACTTGTTATTCACTTTTCCCCACTGGCCAGTGGCTAACACACATATTGATCATTCAGAGCCTCACTCTGTCCTTCTACTGCAACATATCTTAATTATCACTGATTTACAATTATTAATTGTATGATCTTGGAATTCATTGATCACTGTTTCTGCACCTTCTTCTAACATATCCTTTTGTGTGTTCTTTTAACAAAAATTTGAATTGAACATGCCAAAACTGAAAAAGAGCATGATAAAAATGCAGACCCGAAACACAGCTGTTAAGAGAAGTGGTGGACTAATCCATAAGCAATGAAAAGGGTTGCAGCTGATATATTAGTATTTTGAGCAGTCGTATCAGAACTTTATCTAGTCATTATGAGGTTAATAAGAATAAAAATAATCATGCTAAAAAATGAGCCAGATAAGTATTGAGAAACAAGATTACATACACTTTAATGGGGTTAAACGTTTGAATTGCAACACTCTTCCAACCTTAGCAGAATTACCTGAAAATCACAAGACAATAATGTCCTCATGTAGTGTCCCTGTTGACACAAGCTAAGAAGCATCAACAACAGCAGCATTTGGTAAAAAGAGAACAGTAACTAAAAAGCAGACTGCTAAACTGGTTTTAAGCCCCTATCTTAAAGGGCATGTAAACTTTCAAACAAATGGTTTCCATAGTATCAGTATTAGACTTAGACTCAGTATTAGACTCATAGTATTAGATATATTTGCCAATACAATATGTCGAGTTTAGAGGATACAGCACTGTTTAGTTTGGTTGCTCTTGGTAACAGATACTGCTAAGGAACATTGCTACTGTCTGACCAGCCCCATTCATAGATATGTTGGGGGGTTTACTATTGCATAGAAACTTTTCCCAGCAAGACTGTTATATGTTGTAAGGGTCTCCACTGAGGGGTCTCTGTCAGCGGACATGCTCCACACTAGACTTGTCATGTCAATATAAGGAGATCAAAGTGAGGATTGGGGCCTACCAAACTGCCACCAAATCTCCTGCTAGCCCTAGAGAACACGCATCTCCCTGTTCAATGCAGACCTTGACTTGAAATCCCTGTACTCCAGAGGTTAGTGAGGCCCCTGTTACAGCTAGACAGAGGACACATTGCTGAGTGAACGCAACACAAGAGCTCTTAATACTTATATCTAGAGTTGTAGAGTTTATACACCTTGCTTACAGGACTGTTTTGTTGTAATGGAGGGTAGGGTACACAGATGATAGTTCTTGATGCTTGTGTTATAGACTAAGTTTTAAATTTGTATATATTGTTGATCTAAGCAACTAGAAAGTCCAACATGCCATAGCTTGCAGAATATATGGGACTCATAGTTTTCTAGAACTGGAAAGCCACAGTTTAACTGCCTCTGTTGAATGGTTTCTTTATATGCCAGGCACGCAGTATATAAATTCCGATAGCATAAAATGCTGGCAATGTGATTCTAGTTACATTGCCGGTTTTAAGGGGGCAATGCCAGGACCCGGCACCTGTATAATGCTAAAAAGGGTTATGTCCCCTGCGATGTTGTCAGTCGCTTTTATGGTAAGTCTGTATTTGATAGATGCTGGGATTGTTCTCATCAGCATATTACTGTTGGTGTAAGTAATGTCGCACTTCTTGTCTTCGGAAAGCTGACTATCACCAAAATATGCAACTTTATCCTTTGCATGGAGGGAAGATACTGGCTGTTTTGCATTTAACCCACAAATAATCGGCAGCTTTAAGTTTACACTGAAAGTTAGAGTTGAGCTCTAAACTCTAAACCAATAGTGCAATGCAGTTTTGCTGTATTTACACCTAAATGAGGAGAGCCGTTAAATAATTTAAGGATAGAATGTTAGGGACAGTACGGGGAAATGTGATGAAAAATTCTAAGTACCCGGGGCGATTTAGGCCCCGCCCCCTTTTTTACATCTGAGGCTGCCGGCGGCTGCACACTATGTGCAGGTCCGTTCAGCAGTGACAGGTAGGGACAGTGTGCTGCCCGGCTGCTCTGATTGTGTTTAAAACACAATCAGAGCCGCCGGGCAGCACGCTGGCCCTGCCTGTCACTGCCGAACGGACCTGCACATAGTGTGCAGCCGCCTGCAGCAAGCCCCTGCTAGGGGGGGCGATCGCCCCGATCGCCCCCCCTGGATCCGCCACTGATCACACATTTATATTTAATTGAAGCTCCTGTTGGATGTTGTGTTGAATTGAATCCATCTCATAGAGTACTAAAACATATTACATTTGTTTTGAAGATAGTGAATCCCCTTTATGAACTTTTGTTTTTTTATGAACAAAAACAAGTATAGAAGTCCTTTATTGGGGTTTGTTCACTTATTTGCATTGAAATGTAATGTGCACACATGTGTACAGAGGTACAGCATGTGTTACTAACTCACACTGCCTGCATAGAACAAATCTTCACCAATATGTGAATTACAAATAGTGGGCCTGATTCATTAAGGATCTTAACTTGAGAAACTTCTTATTTCAGTCTCCTGGACAAAACCATGTTACAATGCAAGGGGTGCAAATTAGTATTCTGTTTTGCACATAAGTTAAATACTGACTGTTTTTTCATGTAGCACACAAATATCAACTTTAAATTTCAGTGTACAAATAAGCTATCAAGTATTTGTGTGTTACATGACAAAACAGTCAGTATATAACTTATGTGTAAAACAGAATACTAATTTGCACCCCTTGCATTGTAACATGGTTTTGTCCAGGAGACTAAAATAAGAAGATTCTCAAGTTAAGATCCTTAATGAGGCCCAGTGTCCTTAACATGGGTTTTCATTATATCCACTAAACATGACATGGACTAGAGAATGAGCTGACACAAACAAATTGATTAGTTTTATCTCCAACACCTCCAACTTTACTTACAAAGGATTAGTCCACCTTTTTTTATGGAATTTGGGTAGAATTAGATGCAAAGGCTCTATTTTGAAAATATAACCCTGTCCTATGTCAAACCATTGGCCATCCTATATCTAACCACTGTTTTATTATCTAGGTGATGTTCGGTTTCCTACATGCCAATGTACACCGATGACTGAATACATCATCACCCCGAAAATGTAGAAATTGATACATAAGGAATTCATAACATGCCCTCTGCTAGAACTTTGTTTCAAATAGAGATGAGCGGGTTTTTGTAGTTTCAAAAAAGAGGAACTGCCATTTCTATTACTACGTTCATTGTTTCTTCCGGCCGCCCAAGGAATGCAAAACGAGGCTATGACATCCAAGTCTTGCGTCGGATCTCGCGAGACTCGGATCTCATAAATGACCCGCTCGCGGCCGTCATCTTTATTCTCCCTGTGGTTACTGAAGAGGGAGGTTGATGTGCTCTGTCCTGCTGATTAATTTAGTCAAGTGGTGCTTTGTCCTGCTGAGTCCATTAGTACTTTGTCCAGTGCTCTGTCCTGCTGATTCCAGTGGTGCTTTGGCCAGTGTCTGTGCTGCTGAGTCCAGTGGTGCTTTTGTCCTGTATTTATTTCTGATAAGTCCATAGCAATTTGTTAATTAGCCAAAAAATCATAAAAAAATGTAAAAAAAAACAAAAAAATACCCCAATTTTTTTAACAAAAAAAAATATAAAAAAATAATTGAAAAAGTATAAAAAATATTATAGAGCAATATATTCTTGCAGTCCCAAAAAAAGAGGAACTGCCATTTCTATTACTACATTCATTGTTTCTGTAGTTCCAAAAAAGAAGAACTGCCATTTCTATTACTACGTTCATTGTTTCTGTAGTTCCAAAAAAGAGGAACTGCAATTTCTATTACAACGTTCATTGTTTCTGTAGTTCCAAAAAAGAGGAACTGCCATTTCTATTACTACGTTCATTGTTTCTGTAGTTCCAAAAAAGAGGAACTGCCATTTCTCTTACTACGTTCATTGTTTCTGTAGTTCCAAAAAAGAGGAACTGCCATTTCTATTACTATGTTCATTGTTTGTTTAGTCCCAAGTTACCTGAGTTGTCCCCCCTCCAGTGTTTACTCTGAAAGAGTTTTTAGTGCAGCGGGTATACTGGTCAGTGAGCGGCGAAGGAGGTTGCTTCCGCAGAACGTTGAAAAAATGATGTTCATAAAAATGAATTATCAATTCCTCAATCAAGTACAGCACTGGCCTCCAGATACTACAGAGGGACCTGTGGTTGTGGAATCCAGCGGGGACGAATTGATAATGTGTGAGGATGAGGAAGTATACACTGAAGGGGGAGAGGAATCAGAGGATGAGGATGAGGACGACATCTTGCCTCAGTAGAGCCAGTTTAGTTTGTACAGGGAGAGATGAATAGCTTTTTTGGTGTGGGGGCCCAAACAAACCAATCATTTCAGCCACAGTTGTTTTTGGCATTATGTGACCGTCCAACAGTCGTTTGCCATGAGCACAAAGTACGACAGTAGTCATCCTATGGCAAAGCAGATAACTGCGGCCTTAACAGCTATGTTGGTGTTAGACGTGCATCCGGTGTCCGCCATCTGTGCAGTGGAATTCAGACCAGTTGGAGGAGGTAGGAGCAGCCATATGTGCAGTGGAATTGAGATCAGTTGGAGGAGGTATTGTGCCCCGGTACCAAATTGGGTACCGGGGCCACTCCCCTACGCAGTCCAGATAGCTGCGTATCAGATATTAAACTACATTCAGTGTTGGGGCCAAATCCAAAAATAATTAAAATGACCTGTCATTGTCGAAAACAATAGGTAGTGACGCGTTCGAACTACACCCTCTATATGCTGCAGAGGATGTAGGAGCAGCCATATGTGCAGTGGAATTGAGACCAGTTGGAGGAGGTATTGTGGCCCCGGTACCAAATTGGGTACCGGGCCACTTCACTACGCAGTCCAGATAGCTGCGTATCAGATATTAAACTACGTTCAGTGTTGCTGCCAAATCCAAAAATCCTACACATGAATGAAGTCGATGACGTCACTCTGGACCGTGACGCTGTGATCGGAGAAATGTAAGTATGCGGGCATGGACAATGTACAACCCTTTCTAAATTACATTGTCCATGCCCGCATACTTACATTACCCCCTTAACAGCACCAATCACAGCACCGCGGTCGCCAGTCACGTCATCAACTCTCGCCCGCTTCTTCATTCATCGCGATACTTTGAAGTCGGTGGGCACATCAGTCACCCTGGAGCGTGGCCGGTAAGGAGCCCTTTGGTGTCAACACGTGGGGGTAAGTTTTGTCGGAATAATCATCATCATTATTCTGTACCCCACCCATTTATATGTATGTATGAATGTGTGTATATTTGAACGTGCATATTTGTATGTATGTGTATATATATGTTTGTGTATATAAATATGTATTGCAAAATCTGACAGAGTTCTGGCTGCACAGCCTGTGTATGCGCACCTTAATTATAATGTTTGGCCACAGCCCTGTTATTGGCTATTGGTCTAGCCCTGTTCTATGTCTAATACTCTGATTGGCTAAGTGTTGTTGTAGCAAAGGGAATATTCTAATGATCTGATTGGCTACAGGTTTGTCTGGCCTTGTAAATGTTGTAATGCTATGATTGGCTACAGGTTGGTCTATCCCTGTGAAGGTTCTATTGTTTTGGTTGACTACAGGTTTGTCTTAGCTCCACCCACTCCAAATTTGCTTACACAAGTAAAGCAAATACTATGGGTACCTTCAAAGTCTAGTCCACACCTTTGGACAATCCTATATCTCAAAACTGCTGCTTCGTCTAGATATGCCAAGGAGGCCTGGCATACACTGGCGAATACATGCATCACACTGAAAATGTAGAATCAGAAACATAGTGTATTCATTATATCCATTTTACAAGAGCATGCATTTAACAGAGAGTTGGATATAGGATAAGGGTTTTATTTGCAAATTAGAACCATTTGGGTTTATTAAGCACATCGGACCCATAAATCAACTTAAAAAGGGTAAATTCCACAAACCAACTTCAACTAGCAGCAAAAAATTAAAAAATATGCTTTATACATTTTTTTTACAAGAGCTTTATTTGGTTTGACGGTTTAAAATAAATACAGATAATCAAGGTTGGGATAGAAGGGGTGAAGGGGAAAGGACACTGGGTAAAAAGGGGAAACAATGGGAAGGGGGTAGATAAGGAGGGGATGCATTTCAGTTACATGTCATTGGCAGCCGTTATGTTCAATAACAAAGATACAATATTTTACAATTCAGAATACAGACGGGCCTGGGAAGCAGCGAGGACTATGGGAGGCGGACATTAATAATTTCCTATATAATGGCATGTAAGTCTTGCCACGTTAATGTTATTTTGGGACAGGTCTGCTTTGTTTATTGACCCAATGTTGTGAAACTTCCTCCAACGCGATGAAGTGCTTTTAAAATGTCTTTTCACTTAACCTACTCAACTCACCTCATTTTCTCAAATTACACAAAGAACAAAAAGAAAAATAACAAAGCTCGTAAAAAGACTGACAATAGATACTCTGCAATACTAACTGAATTCCATATCTATTGCACCTATATAAATAAGACGGTAGAAAACATTGGAATGTAGACATTGATATAGCTTTACGGATATATTGAGCACAGTGCGGCTAATATCGCTTATCTCTGAAAATTACATATAGACTCAGACAAAGGACAGATACAATTGATGACTCAACAGCAAGTTGCATTAATGATTTCTTACGTGTAAGTTTCATATTGCGGACTGCAGGAGCAGTAATGAACACAGAGCGCGTTTCTTTGATAAACACTCTTGCCAAATTTACCCTTGGTGTTGTGACCTTATTGCCGCTGTTTAATGCTGTAGCTATAAGTTATCCAACCAGCCAACGTGGCCATATGTTGTAAGGTGCAATATCTTTATTCTGTTAACTTGTCATAGTAAGATTTTTCTAGGAAAAAGGAGCTAATATTAATGGGAGCTCTAAAAAAGGTGGCGTTCTTGACCGAATTATTCTTGTAGCCAATATTGATTAGATACAAGGGGCTGTGCTGGGCCCCAGCTCATGGTACCCATGCCAAAGTCTCAAGGTAATTTCTAAAATTGATTTTCTTCTATAATTTTTTGGGGGAATTCAGACCAATTTGTTTGACAGTATCAGCAGATGATTCAATAATTATCAAACAACTCCTATTAAGTTAGCATAACTTTTTTTTGCCTGTGTATTGCTTACAACATAAATTGATCCTTGTCGTAAGGCCACGCTGATATCTTTTATAACCTAGCTATGTCCTGTTAGATGACATTGATGTTGTTTATTACAGCTCTTCCTCTTTATATCATGAACTTCAAAACGTATAGTAAGGGTGGTCTTATACAAAGTGTGATACTTGTGGAATTGTCACACTTCAATGCAGAAAACTGGAAATCCCAGCTATGGAGCCCTGAATATGATGAAAGCAAGATGTTTATTGAACAGGTTTAGAATACAGGAAATGGTACAAACCAAGTGTTGCAGATACTGAACAAGGATTTCTGAATGAAGCTGAAAACTGGTAGCAATAAGGAATACAGCTGATGCAGGTGAAATGACTGAGTGGAGAGAAATCCGGTACATTGGTGTCAGCAGCAGCATGTAGAAGTTCCAAAGCACAGGCGAGCATGAGAACACAACAATAAGGACAACAACATAACAACAATGACCAGCACATGTAACTGGGAGAGGCAGGTGTAAATAGGAAGCCACCAGGTGCAGGTGATACATTAGTGCAACAGGTTATCCCCTAGTAGTAGGAAAAAGCAAGGCACAATAGCAGCACCTCTGGTGAAGTAGAGGTACTGCAGGATAATACATTCAATGTAAAGTCCAATATAGTCATGGAGGCAGGAGTGCCTCTGGGAAGTTAAATGCAAATTGCATCTGCTATTTTGGGATAGGCAAACAGCATTGAATAAACTAGAAGGTTCCAGAAGATTCTTTGGGAAAAGGGGAGGAGCCCAAATGGACTGGCTAGTGAGAGAAGTGATGTGTGTGACTACTGGCTGAGCTAATGAGGATCTTCCCATAAAGAGCCACTGAATGCTATGACTGAGCTATTGAAGGATCTTCCCATAAAGAGCCACTGAATGCTATGACTGAATTGTTGTCCTGAGGAATGTTTGCTGTCAGTCGTGAAAGAAGCACCTTGCAGTATAGGAAAAGACCTTGCCCATGAGAAGACAGATAAGTTTATTTTGTTTTGTTATGTTCAAGTTATTTAAATGAGACATTAAACTGTGTTATTAAAACGTCTGACCGGGACTGTAATATTGCTGTTGAGAGGCATTATACCACTGGATAAAGGAAGAGTTTGTTCCAGCCAACTCTGCTGTATTTAAAGTTATCTGCAAGCTGACTAAAACTGCCTAAAATGGATGCTGATGAGAGAATTGCAAGTTGTTTAATCCTACAGTTGGTTATTATAGTGAGGAAGCACTGTAGTGGTAATAATAACAATAATAATAATAATAATAGTAATAAAAAAATCTTTCAAGATTCTTGGACTATCAAAACACATATATCAAACATTTCTTGGTAACTTGTTTTAAGCTGGCTACACATGAGAAATCAAGCCACCAAGTTCCATTGATTGCGGAAATTATTTCAAACATTTCATCAAAATGGAACCGATAATGAGGACACAAAAACTAAATGGAAGATTGTCTAATCAGAAGTGGGCTACTCAAATGGGGGTGGGGAAAAAGTGCTCTCTGAATTGATTGTGGACCATGTAAAATGGGAGGAACGCTTATAGCACTATTTACCCTGATCTCTTACCAATTACGGCACAAGCAGAGTGTGCCAACATAGACAATACCTGCCTACTCTCCCGCAATGTCCAGGAGACTCCTTAATTTCTGTTAGTTCTCCCAGACCACCAGGAAAGTGAGCCTGTTTCCTGGATCCTGCCCACTTCCATGATGCAATTTGCGTAAAGTGTGTCATTTTGGTAGTGTGATGTTTGCGGAATTTCACCACCAGGGCAGTGCTAAAATGATGCAATTTACTGTACCACACATTGCCACTTGTTCCTTGAGAGATCTCGGGGGTGGGGTCAGGAGGAGTTTCTCAAAGCTGGCAAGTATGTAGGGGGCTAATTGTTTACTTTAATGCAAGTGATAATTGGGCCAATATCAGAATCATTGCCAAATAGGCGCAGAGATGTTCAAATTGTGACAATCGATGCAACTTAGATGTGTTCAGCTGAGAGTGGATGAAACATTTTATTTTTATCTACTGGAAATATAAAGTGATTATAAGCTCAGGTGTGCATATGACACTTCATTACATTATCATATTGTGTAAAAAATGGGTAATGTAGCTCTTAGCATTAACTACTAAAATTGTCAAACCACGCTATCATGGGGTGTAACTATACGTATTTTGAACTCCTGATGTAAACCTGACACAAATGTTAGTGATGTACAGCTAAGATGCGTCTGACTGAACATATGCATGTAAATGTGTGTTTCCTAGTCTTTTCCTGCTATGTTTCACCACGTACAAGGCTCTCTCCCAGTCTACGGCCCCTTATATCTCTAACCTCCTCTCCATTTACACTACTTAAATAGTGGAAATGAATGTTCATCGCTCCCTATTAAAAATATCAGTGGGTAAGCAGCCACCTGGGAGTGGGGGGATATAGGGATAGCTCGACCCTATTGGAGGATAAAATTGTTATAACTCCCTGGCGCTTGATGAGAGGGGATAGCGGGTATTTGTCAAGGGTCAATACAGGGGTACCAACCTACACTTGTGTTTACTTTGGATTAGTATATGCCTTTGGCACTTGGAATAATGGTCAGGTATAGATTGATACAGAGAAATTTATTAACGGCAGTTTTGGTGGGTGACACCCTCCAGTGTTAATAACACTGACATAATAAAATATGGCACATACGAAGCTGTAAATAGCATAAGGACAGACAGAAAAAGGTATAAAATTATTAAGTGCGGCAAACAAAGTCCATATTCGCCATACAAACACGATTCTCTGAGAGGGCTGGTAGAGTCCACTAGATACAGAGATACAACAAAGTCAGTAGTATACAGATGTAGCAATCATGAAATCTCCTTTAGGCTTGTTAAGCCACAAAAACACGGTTCTCTGATAGGGCCACTGGAGTCCGCTGAATACCAGAGATAGCAACAAAATCAATTCTATGCGTGTCAGGCAGGTATAAAATCTCCTTTAGGAATGTCAGCCGACATTGTAATCCGATGGAGAGCGCCTAAGAAAGGCTGGGTGATAGAGGACTTACCCTCAATATAGATGGGCTATGATGTCCTTCCAAATAGTCCTGCTATGTGCCAAGATAGCCAATATGGTGAGTGCTTGTGCCTTCCCGCTGAAGTATGATAATCCAAACCCGGAAGTCGCGGGCAGTATCGCAATCTTAGCAGAGTTGCGCATGCGCATGCGTGAAGTGGGTCCGTTCGCTTCCCACAGCGGCGGTTTCTGGTGTATGTAGGGTGCCTGTGAGAGGCACAAATATGATCGATCCCTGAAGAATCCTAGTACGAAACACGTTGGACCATATTTGTGCCTCTCACAGGCACCCTACATACACCAGAAACCGCCGCTGTGGGAAGCGAACGTACCCACTTCACGCATGTTCGGGAAACAAATGCATACAACTCTACATCTACATATTTTTTCATGTTTTTACATACATATGGCATCACATGACTTGTAATATCTCTTAATAATTGGCACTCCCAATGCTCGTGAGGTTGTCAATGTATATAAATTGATCTCTTAATCCTAGAACGTTTACCTCCCCAAATTTATTTATTACAACGTCATTGTAAAGAGTTGAGTGTCTGGTTGAGGAGTAACGCTGGTACTGTTTGAAACAAACATAGAATACAGGAGAGAACATTCATCCTAACAACATTTACTCTGCCAATCCATGAGATATATAATAGATCCCAGGCTTCTATATTACAACAAAGTTAGCTTGAAATAGTTGATTATATACTATTGTAAAAAATATTCCTAAATAGTAGATAGCCCAAGGGCTCCTAAGGTTTTCAAAAGTGAGTTCTAGAAGCTTGTTTATATGGTTGGACAAATGCAGTGCTATCGTTTCTAACTTGGAACTGTTTATTTTATAACCTGAGAACGCATCTTATGCATCAAAATTCAGTATAAAAACGCGTGACTTAGAAATAGTGAGAAGAACACAGTCAACAAAAAGTGCTATTTTATTATGGATTTTCCCAACTACTACCCCCGATATGAAAATGTAATGGTAATGTAAGTGAATTAAATTTGATAGTTTACAATGAAGGCAGTAGGAGAAGTGACGGTATGACATACCACCATATACACCCCCACTTCTACCACTGTATATACTGTATATATAATGTAAGTGACTGGAATGTGATAGTGTTACAATGAAGGCAGTAGGAGAAGTGGCGGTATGACATACCACCGTATACACCCCACTTCTACCACTGTATATACTGTATATATAATGTAAGTGACTGGAATGTGATAGTGTTACAATGAAGGCAGTAGGAGAAGTGACGGTATGACATACCACCGTATACACCCCCACTTCTACTACTGTATATACTGTATATATAATGTAAGTGACTGGAATGTGATAGTGTTACACTGAAGGCAGTAGGAGAAGTGGTGGTATGACATACCACTGTATACACCCCCACTTCTACCACTGTATATACTGTATATATAATGTAAGTGACTGGAATGTGATAGTGTTACAATGAAGGCAGTGGGAGAAGTGACGGTATGACATACCTCCGTATACACCCCACTTCTACCACTGTATATACTGTTTATATAATGTAAGTGACTGGAATGTGATAGTGTCCATAATGGGAAGACTTTGGCGTGAGTTGGTCAGCTTAAACATATATTGCAATATGTGGAACTAACATTCCCTGTTTTTAATATAGAACAGTACTTGATATAGCATTAATTATGTGTTTGGAGAGTGCAGAGTATCCCTGTTTTCTTCTCTCATATATATATATATATATATATATATATATACTCATATACTCCTGGGGTTACCATGTTCTTGGGTAGACGACTGCACTTCAGACAGATCAGCCATGGATTTCACACCAGTCAGTTGTTTTGGTTTAACTAACTTCTAGCTTCTAACTTAACTCACAGAAACACCCTCTCTCTTGTGAAGGACCTTGTGTCCCACACATATGCATAATACTGAACTTACTGGTCACCATTTACAGTGTCTCTCAGGAGGCATTCAGCCTCTTCCCCAGGTCTAGGAGAGACAGAGGAAACTGCCAAGCAGCTTTTGATCAACTCCTTGCAGGTGCAACTCCTGATTACCAGCAACTTGCTAGCTGTTTGGAAAACCCGAAATGGGCCCTATAAATGGATCCTGTCATGGTCGTCTGAATTTCTTGATCCGATTCGGGACCCTTGGGCCTAGCTGAAGCAAGACTGAAACAGAAACTAGCAGCCTGAATAATCTTCCTGCTCATGTTCTTGCTGAATGTAAAATATAGCAGGGGAATGAGCAGTCTGGAAATGCTGACAGGAGCACTGCACTTTGGTTATGCAGACAGGAACACTGCACTTTAGTTATGCAGACAGGAACACTGCACTTCACTTTAGTTATGCAGACAGGAACACTGGAACCAGGAGCCAAGAACTATCCTCTGGAGAGAAGTGTGTTGTTCTGGCAATGAACAGATCACAGCAGCAGGTTTAAATAGGATGTCCCAAACAACTATTGGCTGATCAGTTCATGTGATCACAGCTTCTGAATCTGGTTGGTTTGGAATGATCACCTGACTGCATCCAAGATGGCCGCGCCCATGCAGCAGAACAAACAGTATGTGTTTGTTTACAAACGGAGGTGTGGAGAACGGGAATGCTACAGATGACCAGAAGGGACCCAGGTAGCTGTGATATGACAGCGGCGGATGAGGTAAGTGCGGCTAAGATCCCGATTTGTGACAGATCCCACCCTTCTCTCTGCATTTATACCCCCGGGACCCTTACCAGCTTTTCCTACAGCTGAAGACACTCATTGGGAACCTTTTCCCAAGCACGCACAATCGTCGTGGTGTTTAAAAGCATATGCCACTTTCCCAGTGCTTCTGTCACATTATATATTTGTGTTTAATTATAGTATTTTCATTGTCTGTCTTTGACTTGTTCAAGTTAAACAATTTTGTGAATTCCCCTGGGAGGACATCGTTCTGCTTCTACGTACACGGTTCATTTACAGGTCAGATAGACCTGCGCTCATCCAACCGCGGCATGAATGAAATATAATCACTAGATGACCATTAACTTTATGTCTGCGCTATACAAACAGTACATGATTATTTCTCATTAGGCAGAACCTACAAAGAGCACTGGTAGATTGCTGGAATGTTCACAAATGTTAGCAGAACAAAGAATAGTTTATTTGTCATAAGACAATTGTGCTAAATTGTTACTAATTAGTCCCTTTTACTCTCCAAACACAGCATGTGGATGAATAGGAGTAATTAGCATGACAAGAGATACATTAGCTCACCAAATACCAGGAGGGTTGGTTTACTGTGTGACCCGCTGGTATAGTTATATAAGATGTGTCCCTTCCATTGTGTCTACTGTAAAGAGACAGAGGTGTCAGCTGGGATTATGATATTTGACTCGGCAAGACACAGTGACAGATCAAAGCAGCTCATCTGTCTAATATAGGCCTAAAACAATGCAATGAATGCAGCGTCTCCCAGCAGGAAACACACATCCTGCAATTCAAATTCACTGGAAAGGTTAAAGGGAAAACTCAGGAACAATTGGTTTTAATGTTTGATGTCATCACGTCATATACCCAGTGGTGCAGAGCGAACATTTCCTGTAAGAAATAAATTGCAGAAATGGAGTTACAGTAAACATAAAGTGCACATTGCTTCATATAACAAATACTAAGAAACACTCACAAATATAAATGTAAGCTTTGCAGTGGCATATCAGAAGTGAAAATAGTTGACGGGGGATTTGATCATGAGGATGTGGACCATTACCACCACAGACCCCCAATGGAGGGGTAGTTCCTCTCCTGAGTAAGATCTGTTATATCATATGATAGTTCATATGGGCAGGTAACATCCAGTAAACACAGCACCATCGGTACACATCCAGTACACAAGACTCAAACTATCAGTGCCCCATCTGCAAAGCAAAAAATAGCTGCAGAGTGGTTAGCGTTGCTGTCTCATAGCACTGGGGGCCGTGAGATCGATTATAACCGGGGCGCTATCTGGGTGAGCTTTTGGGTGTCCTCTGGGTGGGTCCAGTTTCCTTCTACAATTCAAAAACATACTAGTCTGCTAATTGGCTTCTGACTTAAAAATGCTGGCAGAACCTTTTGGGCGTCTGTAAAAAGATGTGAGCAGTGTTGGATATGGATGTTAAACCACACATGTTTAAAGTTAACCAAGGTGTTGGCTTATTGGAGAACTTGTAACAAATGGTAATGCAGGTACTCATGCAGATGTCATTCGCTGCAGCAGCCAGACAGTAGAACAGACATATGTAGGTTATATACTGAGCGCTGTATTTTGTATACACATATATGCAGATGGTATGCTTGTTGGAATGTTATGCTCCTTTTTTTGTATTACAGCATCAGGTCCTATATATTAGTGCCACCGTTCATATTCAACATACAAGTATGCAGCTACTACCATACATGTCCTCTCTCCATCACAGTAAAGGCACGAACCCTTAACTTCTGGTCTGCGCTTGCGCAGTAGCGTCATGCGGAACGACCAACACTGCCCAACTTTCTGTCTCACTAGACCACCGGAGTTAAACACACGGAGACAAAGCGCAGCTCTCCGTATCAACAAAAAAATGGACGCTAGTGCATTAAGCTCTACTGGGACAGAGCCCGATATGATGGATAAAATATTCTCTGTACAGTGTTGCATAATATGTTGGCACTATATAAATAAACAAATGGTAATAATTTGCAAACGATCAACTTCAACACAGCAAAAATGCAGAAGTTTTTAGGCTACATGGCAGAATGTAGTGTTTTAATATTGATATAGCAAAATTCTGAGTTATACCGGAGTTAAACAGGAGGTAAAAATGTGAAGAACACTCTACCTTATATCACTGCTTTAAGGGGACAAAACTTCACCCTTCGGTGAGCCCGTACACGGCACTCCTTACTGATTTGTTAGCATCGATAAGATTATTACTAATTTAATGAACCACTTGCAAAACGTATCTCTCATTTCATTTCTCAGTATGTCCACTCTGTCATTTGTATATATTACCATGCTGTTCATCTGTACTTCCAAGTACCTCTGCCCACACTACACTGACTGCTTTCCATGCTTCTCCTCTCCACCCACCTATCCTACCTCTACTCCAGTGTTCCCCTTCTTCTCCATCCTCCCTGCCCAATATCTTTAACTACTTCAACTTACCCCATTATCACTTCAACCCATGCTCCTGCCACTTCAACTGTTTAGTCTCTACCTCCTCTGATACCCACCTGGACCGCTAAGCTTAATGTCCCTTTAGCTCCTATTGTCTCTCACTAGCCCCTCCCTCTAGAATGTAAGCATCCATGAGCAGGGCCTGATTAAGTGTCCAGGCTTCCCTAGGCTAATACGTTTGTAAAGCCTGCTCTCCTTCCAAACCAGGCTAACATGCGGTAGGTAGAAACAAAATCATCCTTAATTTGAAATCCCTTACAGCCTCCTCCCCACCTCCACCACCAATGTCACAGCAATCTTTGTCACTCATTTTGTTGAAATCAGATTAAAATTAGAACTACATAGTGAAACAGAGGAGTGAACGAGCACTAATGAGGGTGAAGATGTAAATGGGAGCAGTCTGTCTCTCCTGTCGTCCTTCTTGTCTCTCCTACTTGCTTATTCTCAACTGCCCTCCCAAGGATGACTCATTGGGCCTGGTTAAGGAACGTGGTGAATTTTGCGTAAAATCGTTCTGAGCATGCCCAGAACGGGACCATATGCCAGTGAACTCAGCAACGTCCAAATCTTTGAGCACAAAGGACCCTTACTACAGCTTGCGATTTCATGGGCAGAGAGGGGACTGGGCATATGAGCATAGTTAATGTACATTAAGGACGTGCCAAGCTCGAGCACACAATTCAATCTCTGGCCATCTCAAAAGTACATGTTTTTCATATCACTTGCACCAGCTACAGGTCTAGTTTAAGTACTGATTACTAATTATGACAGCCGCATATGCATGCTATAACATGTGTTTGCAATCAGGAGCAACTTTAAAAATGCATTATATGTACATTAGTAACATCCTAGTAAATGTATTTTATGGACAAAACAAATAGAAAAAAACAACAATTTCTTTTAATGTTTAGGCATTAATGACTATTTTATTAATAGGTGATATTAGCTGAATACTTTTTTTTATCTTTCTGTGCGTTCTTGTTAGACATATGTATTGAATGTATCCTGCAATGTATTATCTGTTAGAGCAGAACGGTATTCAACAAGAGAAGTATCTTCAGATCCGCTCCTAGTTGAACATGAACTTGCATATACCCGATTTACATGCGTTTAAAAAAACAAAAACGCACTTTACGTTCGTTTTGTGTGTCTTAATGAATCAGGAGCTTTGTCTTCAGCTTTTAACATGGGAATACGTCATGATTAAAGACTTACTACATTTTTCTTTCATGTTTTCTTTTTACTTTGGAGAACAAATATTCTCTCATATTTTAAAATGAATTTCACTTTATACTTCTCACTGTCACAATTTACCTTCCCCAAAAAATGTTGAGCTCCTAAAAAGCCTTGCACCCTAGGCTGCAGCCTAGTCAGCCTATTGGATAATCAGGCCCTGCTCATGAGGGTCCACTATCCTCTCTCATGTCTGTTCCGTTTCTGTTTTCCTCGCTTGTCTCTGTCATGTCTAATGCTGAATTGTTTCTGTATGCCATGCATTATGTTCTGCTAATTCAATCCATGCATTTATTATTCTGCTCTGTACCCATGTACATGTTATTAAGGTCACTGTTTTCATGTATGTTATATTTTTGCTATTATGTCAGGCGCTACAGAATCTGTGGTGCTATACAAATAAACGATGATGATGATGATGATGAGGATGATGAAATCAGAACCATAACAAATGCACAAGCCAGTGTAGAGCCAGAAGATGGAGATGGTATACAAACAAGCATAAGGTGAGACAAGAGAAGGTAGTCTATCAAAGCTTAGAGTCAGAAAGCCAAAGGTCATAGCGAGATATAGCAACAAAAGAGAACTTGATAGGTTCTACAAAGATCTCAGGCCTGAGCAAGTGATGTGTTACAAACCTGGCATTATGTTCCCACCATATAAGGCCTATTTTCTCTCCTGCGTGAGTGCTCCTCACTGATAGCACGTCTGTTTAGGAGTCTATTATATAGATGGTCTTGATTAAGTTCTTGTGACTTGTGTGCAACTCCGGGATGTCAGTCACTTCTCTATTTAAACCCGCTCAGTCTATTGTCTGATGCCTCAGGAACAGGCTTGTTGGGCTTGAGCCTCATTCTGTCTGTCTTACTGTTATGGACTAAGCTTGTTCTTGACCCTGCTTGTTTACATAGGACCCTGACTCCAGCCTGTTCTCCAATTCTTAACCATTTCTGCGTATCCCATACTTGACCTATGTATTCATTATGATTTCTGCCTCATCCTTCTGAGTAGTCAGCTTCTGCCTAGTGTCGCTATTTTTGAAAGCCACAACGTTTGGGTTGTATGTGTTGAAGTCCATTACTCTCTTGTACCTGGTGAAAAAGGGATTTTCCATTACACCTGGTAAAATGTTATAAGTGAAACTGATAAAAGTAAATTCCCTTTCATTAAGGCAACACTGGAGATGGCATCAAACAACAAGTTTAACTCCTGCATAACTCTAAAAGAACATATGCCATGACGGCCAAAGTACATGTCTATGTATTTATAAAACTGAGAATAGTTTTTGGACAGCTTTGATTACCCCAATTAATTTAAACATGGTTTTCTTAGTTAGGAAGATAATGAAGTAAATATACTTTTATCGAAAATAGCATTATAAGACAAAACTAGAAAAAAATACTTTTATATATAAAAGTATATTTTATATATATTTTAAAATACATTATTCTTTTCATAGTTATTCTGACAAAATTAATATAGCCTTAGAAAGTTACTCCCAAAATGGTTTCTTGAGTGTAGGGATACCAAATATATAAATATTTAAGGGAGGTGTGACACAGTTATACAGTAAGGCCTAAAAACAAAATTACATTTATTTTTACATTCCCTTCTTTTTTTAAAAAAATTCAGTAGTCATTTTTTAGAACAAAGGGGTCTTTCTCAGGTATTGTTAATATGGATAGTTTCAGTGTAACCTGGATGTTGCAGCAGCCAACCACACTTAGATCCAGGTTACCCTTAATCAGCGCAGGCACCTGAGAGCTCTTCACCATTGAAATGCTATAGGATTTCCTTTTATTAATACAGAAGCCCAGCCACCCCGATGGAGCTGACCATAGCATTCACTTTGATCACTGTCTACAGGGATTGGGTGGCTAAGAACCTGTTCAAACCTGGCCACTTCACTGGAACCCGATACAGTCATTGACAGATGAGTTGAGACTCTGACCAATCATAACTAGTTAACATAATTTAACATTGGCAGGGAGTAAAACATTAACCTACATATGGCAGGTTAAGTATCCAATAAATTGTGATTCCTAATTAAAGAATTAATATATTAAAAAAAATATTTTAAAAATGTCCTGTGGCACTTGTGCTTGAGCCTTGCAGCACTCCTAGCTTGGTGAATATTTTGGCATAGGCAAACTGAGGGGGGGGGGGGGGGGGAGTTTCCTAGTGACCGGAAAACCCCCCTCCAAGCCTTGGTCACTGTATAATTGAGGTGGCTGGACCCTGCCCCCGCTTCACAAGGCTCTGCTTGAAAAAGGAGAGCTGTGTGCACCTAACAGTAGTGCACGCAGCATTGCCCATGTATATTATGGGGATAGGAAGAGTTGGAGAGCAGCCAAGCACTGTCTAATATTATAGCCATGCCCCCATGAATGCTGGTCACGCCCACTGGTGGCATGGTGTGGAAACCATTCTCTACAAATCCTGTGTTTGCCCCTGTTTGTTTTAGAGATGAGCGGGCTCGGATTACCAAAATCCGAGCCCACCCGAACAGTGCGGATCCGACGGGATCCGAGCACTGTTCGGGAACTTCCGGTCGGGAAATGAAGCCAAACTGAGGCTATGACATCCAAGTCTCGCGTCAGATCTCGCGAGACTCGGATGTCATAAATTCACCGCTCGCGGCCGCCATCTTCATTCTGGCTGCGATCACTTGTGAGGGAGGTTGTAGTTAGGGAGCTCCTGTCCTGCTTTTCAGTTTAGTTTTGCTTTGAGCTTTGTCCAGTGCTCTGTTCTGCTGAGTCCAGTGGTGCTTTGTCCAGTGCTCTGTCCTGCTGAGTCCAGTGGTGCTGTGTCCTGTGCTCTGTCCTGCTGAGTCCAGTGGTGCTGCCTGTGTCCTGTGCTCTGTTTTGTTAAGGGCATTGTTATTTCCAAATTATCCAAAAGTTCTAAAAAATTAAAAAAAATATATATAAAAAACTTATAAAAAAATAATTTTAAAAAAATATAAAAAAAGTTATAAAAAAATTATTCAAAAAAATTAGTTAAAAAATACTAGGTACTGCTATTTAAAAGTCAAACTACGTTCACTGTTGCTGCTGTACCAAAAAATATTTGGTACTGCTATTTAAAAGTCAAACTACATTCACTGTTGCTGCTTTACCAAAAAATACTAGGTACTGCTATTTAAAAGTCAAACTACGTTCACTGTTGCTGCTGTACCAAAAAATAGGTACTGCTGTATAACTCCAGTCCAGTGGTACTCTCCTGTGCCGCAGATAATTTGTAAAGGCTTTGCCGAGTGTGTGAGGTTTAGGGGTACACTCTCTTGTGCTGCATATAATGGAGTACAAAAATTTGGAGGATAAAGTAGGGAAAGATCAAGACCCACTTCCTCCTAATGCTGAAGCTGCTGCCACTAGTCATAACATAGACGATGAAATGCCATCAACGTCGTCTGCCAAGGGCGATGCCCAATCTTCAACACCTGTGGCTGCGAGGAAAAAGCTCAGTTTTCCTAAAAGACCCGCTGGCGGGGATGCTGAGAACATCTGGTCTGGACTGAAGGACCTGCCAACCATTGCAGACATGTCTACTGCAGCTGCATTGGACGCTGTCACAATTGAAAAAATGGTGGAGGATTACTTTGCTGACACCATCCAAGTAGACATGTCAGACAGTCCATATTCTTACTGGCAGGAAAAAAAGGCAGTTTGGAAGCCCCTGTACAAACTGGCTCTATTTTACCTGAGTTGTCCCCCCTCCAGTGTGTACTCGGAAAGAGTTTTTAGTGCAGCGGGGAACCTGGTCAGTGAGCGACGAAGGAGGTTGCTTCCGCAAAACGTAGAAATAATGATGTTCATAAAAATGAATTATCAATTCCTCAATCAAGTACAGCACTGCCCTCCAGACAGTACAGAGGGACCTGTGGTTGTGGAGTCCAGCGGGGACGAATTGACAATGTGTGAGGATGAGGAAGTACACACTGAAGGGGGCGAGGAATCAGAGGATGAGGATGAGGACGACATCATGCCTCAGTAGAGCCAGTTTAGTTTGTACAGGGAGAGATGAATAGCTTTTTTTGTGTGGGGGCCCAAACAAACCAATCATTTCAGCCACAGTAGTTTGGTAGGCCCTGTCGCTGAAATGATTAGTTTGTTAAAGTGTGCATGTCCTATTTCAACAACACAAGGACAAATCCATCTTGCAACTCTTTTTTTGGCATTATGTGCTCTTTGGGGCCTAGTTCTATCTCCATCAGAGATAGTCCTGCAGGCCATGTCACCGGCACAGCTATGTTGGTTTTAGACATGCGTCCGGTGTCAGCCATCTGTGCAGTGGAATTCAGATCAGTTGGAGGAGGTATTGTGGCCCCGGTACCAAATTGGGTACCGGGACCACTCCACTCCGCAGTCCAGATACCTGCGTATCAGATATTAAACTACGTTCAGTGTTGCTGCCAAATTCCCCAAAAATTTAAATGCCCTGTCATCATAGAAAACAAGAGGTAATGACGCGCTAGAACTCCATCCTCTAGATGCTTCAGAGGATGGAGGAGCAGCCATCTGTGCAGTGGAATTCAGACCAGTTGGAGGAGGTATTGTGGCCCCGGTACCAAATTGGGTACCGGGGCCACTCCACTACGCAGTCCAGATAGCTGCGTATCAAATATTAAACTACGTTCAGTGTTGCTGCCAAATTCCCAAAAAATTAAAATGCCCTGTCATCATAGAAAACAAGAGGTAATGACGCGCTAGAACTCCATCCTCTATATGCTGCAGAGGATGGAGTAGCAGCCATCTGTGCAGTGGAATTCAGACCAGTTGGAGGAGGTATTGTGGCCCCGATACCAAATTGGGTACCGGGCCACTTCACTACGCAGTCCAGATAGCTGCGTATCAGATATTAAACTACGTTCAGTGTTGCTGCCAAATCCAAAAATCCTACACAGCCACCTACGATGGGCCACGTGTCTGTGCCGCACACTTGTGTCGCTTAGCTTAGACATCCAGCTACCTCGGTGCAACGTTTTGGACTAAAAACAATATTGTGAGGTGTGAGGTGTTCTGAATAGACTGGAAATTAGTGGAAATGATTGTTATTGAATGTTATTGAGGTTAATAATAGCGTAGGAGTGAAAAAAAAAACAAAAAACTGGATTTTAGGACTTTTTATGCTTTTTTAAAAATAAATCAGAACCCAAAACCCTAAATCAGAACCAAAACCTTTCGTCGGGTGTTTTGGCAAAACAAATCAGAACCCAAAACCTCAAGCTAATCAGAACCCAAAACCCAAAACACCAAAAGTGGCCGGTGCACACCCTTAGTTTGGGTACCCTAAAGTCATTTTTAATGTGTTTTCTTGATGTTAACCAAAACCTGAATAAAATGCTTTATAATATTAACCAAACATTTCAGTAATTGGTACTATCCTTATCATTTATAAAAGGGGATGTATTATCACTTTTATACTACAATATTGTTTAGAGTCCTATTAAGTTACAAATGTCTCATGTCAAAACATACAGAGTAGGAATAACATTTCTGGGCATTCACTGTTGAAGTTAAGGAAACAAGTTAAAGTTTATGTGGTTGCTGCTTTAAGACATATTTGAGTTTTATACTTTAAAAAAAAAAAAATCTAACTTTATTATAATAGTTAAAAATGGTTCAGCTATAGATAAGGAAGATCTTGCAGTAAGATTCCCGCAGAATTTCCATTTGCACAAAAAGGTTCAACTTCTGTTATTCAGAATAAATGTATCCAAATAGACTTTTATAATTTATTTTGGTATCATTTGTAGTGGTACCATGAGATAAGGCATGTCTTTTCCATTGTGCTTTCTGGAGCAGAACTCTATTTAATCACAGAATGGTTAACCATTCAGAAAAAAAAAAAAGTTTAGGCTGATTTTCATGCAGTCTAGCTATGCAAATGAATTATTGCATTTGCCTCCATGGTGAGGGAGTATTGAAGGCAGAGAATAAGATATAATTCCAGCACACTTAGGGGCTCGGCTTGTATTGGAAAAGGAAATCTTTGAATGAGCAATTTGCAATTGGTTGCCAGGAATTTGGTGACAGCTTGGATAAATTGATGATAATTTACTAGCAGTTGTGTGAATGGAGAGAGACACATGTCACCTTTCATTAGGTTAAGACTATAACATGGAAACCATATGTCCTGGGTATTTACGGCGGCTATTGTGGACTTAACTGCAATGCCTATTGTCTCTGCTTCCTAGATGCATCAGTTCACAAAGGCTTAACCTCTGTTCTGTGTCGTTCCGTCTGCATCACACTCACTTCACATGACTTTAGTTTGCAGCGAATAAATAAGTATTTCATTTTCTTTTCCTGAAAAAGGAGGTGTCTTAGAGATCTCAAACCATTTAAAAAGGAAAAGTGAGGGTGTTGCTCATAGCGACCAATCAGATTCTATCAATTTGTAGAATATACTAGATAAATGATAGCCAGAATCTGATTGGTTGCTATGGGAAACACCTCCACTTTTTCTGTTTTAGAAGGTTTGAGAAGTCTACCCCTTAGTCACAATAAAAAATATCTACCTATATATCAATATTCAATGTTTTAAGTATTTTCATCGAAACTGAAAATTTATGGGTTGTTTATTACTTTAAAAAAAAAAAAAGACAACTTATTAAAGAGTGAGAATAAAACTATGGTTCTGTGTATGTCCCCAATGCTGCATTTTGGCTTATTTACAATCTTGCAGCAAAACCATGCACAGATATGCCAAGATTGGACTAGTCAGGTAATGTCAAGGGCCTATGTGGGGAAATTTGTGATAAAAAGGCATTTGTTGTGCTCACTGGAAAAAGTAGCATCTGTTCACTAAAACCACGGCTTATGGATTGTTTTGATTATACTCTATATTATATTAATATAAATTAGTTTTATACGTAAGGGTATTTGCATCATAGGGTGCTTTCTGTGCTATAGAGGGTATCCAGTGCTTATTGGGCTTTAATGTCTGCACATTGCTGGTAATGTAAATCCTGGGTTCCTCTGCCGCAGATATGCGCTTGTGGTGGTCGAGACGGATGGGATTTCCTTCCCTTACCTTGTCCTCCAAGTCAGGTTCTTTTCTGTTCGGATATCCGGTGGTCAGGAGATAAATACTTCAATGAAAGGGACAAGGATTGGTCAAAAAACTTGGGTTTATTAAGAATGCGGTAAGGATAATTTTGGTAAGGCACCGCGCCACTGACCCCTTGGTAATGGTAAAATAATCGTTTGATCAACATAGAGCACAATAGCATTTAACATATAATATACACCTGGTGAGTATAAGGCACAATAGCGATAACATCTTCAATATCAATAAATCAATTTTTAGGTAAATCACTTAACATTAACATTCATCTAAAAACATTTGGTGCACCAATATTATCCCTGGTAACATTACCATATTTTACACTCAGTCCTGGGTTGAACTGTGCACAGGAATTTTGTAGTGTTTAAATACCCTGCAGAAGTTTCCAGAAGGGTTAATAATCCCGATTAAGTCTCTGTACTTTCTCTCTAAAAGGTAGATGTTAAACTGTAGGCAGTGTTAAAGATTATAACAAAACACAGGACTGTTGCTTAATTCAGTCACAAGATGGCGCTGTTCTCTCATCACTCTTCCCTCTGACGCTGGGGTGTGTGCAGTACACTGCAGGTTAGGATTTTACCTTGAAAAGGTTCTGCAGTTCGTGGAAACTGTGTTGGACGCCCCACTGTGTGTCTTCAGCCGTTCTCCAGCCGTGTGTGCTGGCAATGTCAACAGTTCCAGCAGCAGATCAGTCTCTCATGTCAGCTTCCCCTTTCTTGTTGCTATATCACACACACCTCCTTCCTGCACATCCTCCTTGGTACGTACTTTCAGTTCAACTGTCAACTGTCATTCCCACTGTGTCTTCCTCAGCCTCTAGTAACCCCTTGTAGCCCTGCATTTTAAAAGCGTTTATGCACTTCCTCTGTGCTGTTCAACAGGGTTTTGGGGCACCAAACGCTCTGAAAGCAGCTGACACATTATACAGTATAAGAGTCCCAGCACAGGTCCATGTACTCTGCCAGTTTTCCACCCTAAATTCCCATCTTTCAGTGTTTTTTTGTTTTCTCTTCACATTAACAGGAAGAGTATACTGTGTGTGGAGTGTGAGTGTGGGGAGTCTATGGTAAGCAAGAATCTGCAATTTCCTCAATATGAAGGGTGTCTTACAGGTTTCAGCAAACAGTTAGAACATTCTTCCACTTATCAAATAGCAGCAGCAGGTTCACATAATTAAACCACTTGGAGATAGTGAAGCCAAACCTATCAGTGAGTTTGGTTTCACAGAGGTGTGGCAGTGCTGTGCCATGCCACATTGTGCAGGAGGTGGCCTGGCAGTATGCAACTCACTGGCTGTCATTTGACCACGGCTGCAGTAATTAATTTGCAGCATTGGATAAATTGTTGTATTATCATCCACACAATGGGGTAGATTTATCAAATCTTCTAAAAAGTAAAAGTGGAGGTGTTGCCCATAGCAACCAATCAGATTCTAGCTATCATTTATCTAGTACATTCTGGAACATGATAGCTAGAATCTGATTGATTGCTATGGGCAACACCTTTACTTTACCTTTTTAGAACGTTTGATAAATCTACCCCATTGTCTGGAATCTTTAATTTTGGATAGGACATTCATATTAATTAGATAGGAGTCAGGCACTTTGACATTTCTAGGTAATTTTTTGATGCTTTACCAAATGGTGTGTAAAGCACAGAGTGTGTGAAGATCGGTAAAACCTCTGTTTTACCAAAATTTAATGAATCTAAGGCTAAAAATAGTCCCATAGCATAGGCAAACCAAGGGGGGGGGGGGTTCTAGTGCCTGGAAACCCTCCTCCCAGCCTGGGGTACTGTATGCTTGAGGTGGCTGGACCTTGCCCTGGGACCAGCCACTTTGCAGCTTGTGTGCAGACCGTTTCTGTCTGCACTGTTCACAGCCATCTCTCCCCAACAAGTGTTGAAAGCAGCAAGAACAGGTAGGAGAGAGCAGGACAGTCTGTCAACTGTTCTGACACACTCAGTCAGGACTGTGTCCTGATTGTAGGGACAGTTGGGAGGTATGTCCCGCTTCACACGGCTCTACTCGAAAAGGGAGAGCTGTGTGCCCCTAACAGTAGTGCATGCAGCATTCCCTGAGTATATGATGGGGATAGGAATAGTTGGAGAACAGCCAAGCACTGTCTAAAATTATAGCCACGCCCCAAAGCATGTTGGCCACACCCACTGGCGGTGTGGCATGGAAACCCCTCTCTACAAATCCTGCTTTTGCCCCTGCATAGCATATAAGTAATAGTATTTATAATAATGACAATTATCTCACCAGGAAATCTGTAATTCAAGAGCAATGTTTAGGAACAACATTGGGAAAATGGGGTGCCCTAAAGCAATAACCCATAAACAAATGTCAGATGCCATATCCCTCTTCCTCTGACCCTTCCACTCTTATTTTTGTATTTCTGACTTTCAAACTAGGACCACGATCCATGTTTAAGTCTCACACCATTAGCCCAGTAATTGCTTTAACTTCATTTGAAGCTTGGAAAATAATAAACACAAAATTAGTTGATTTAAACAAGTTCTATCTTTAAATGGCAAAAGTCTGCTTGCTTAATGAGGTATATAATTCATAGACAAACCCTAATTTAGCTTTGTTGCTTCATCAATACTTTTGATCGCCTATTGATAACTCAATCTATGTTATTACGCCCCTATTAGCGTGAAATACAACTGTATTGAAGTGTTTATTCCACACTTTTCCGCTCTTGGTACAGCCTCAGACAATGCAATAATGACCTCCTATCTCCTACTAATTGCTGTGTGTTTGCTTCTATGAATAGTTTTGGAATATTTTAGTTTCTAATATATTTGTACCTTTTGCAAACTGTTTTTTTTGCTATTGACTGCTTGGTTTATGAATTAATATCTGTTTCATTTCAGTATTTATCTCCTCTTTCTCCTTTAGCCTCTTAATTATCATGTATTAATTGTTACTTATAAGCTTCCATATTAATAAACTTTATTTTAAGCCAATTCTCTGTATTGTTGCATTGTCCTGCATGGTAGCCATACAAATGGCATATTTGTACACACATACACATATAGACAGTGGCTTGAAAGACTACTCATAATCCATCTATTTTTCACAATAAGAGGGGCAAGAGTCCTTGGAGACACATCGTGGCGGAGATTTGACTAAAATCTGAACACATTTTCTTTTGCCTCCCATAGACATTGCCCCAAGGCAATGTCCAGCGGCACCTCGCAGCTAATTGAATCTGCACACATAAAATGTGTGCCACAACAATGGCGTATTTACATGGTTATGTTGAGTTGCACATAAATTGTTGATGATGATGTCTAGTGTTTAAATGACGATAGTGCTTACTGTACTTGTCCTATGCTTAGCTGCCCCTTCCATCTTCCTTCTGCCTCTCTAAGTGTAAGGAGTAATGTGTAGGTGTGCCCTGCTGCCGTGCCCTGGAAGAGGGTGAAGACAGAGGAGAAGATGGAAGCCTGGAAGAAAGAAGAGGGAAGAAGACTTCACTTACCCAGCCGGGGATCCAGCGGTGGTAAGTTTCTGTCTTTTCTGGCAGGTCCCGGCATCAGAGGACGAGAGAGACAATCAGGGCTCACTTTCCCCTGCTGGCCAACTGGCTCACGGATAGGTGAGCCAATCCTGGCCCACCACTGGCCATATAAACCGCTGGCAACTCTGTGAGCCAAACAGGGCTCGTGGAAACGCACCAACGGATATTTAAGCCGCCGGGCTCCGTCATTTTCAAGTCAGTGCGGCGGCAGAGCCGACAGAGGAGGGTGTCGTGGGACGTCCAGAAGCAAAGAAGTCGCGGAATGGCCTTGTAAGGACTAGGAGCTACCCTGCCACAAGTAGATGACAGAGAAGACGGCGCGGCAAGAGAAAAAGAAGGTGTGCAAGTCAGAAGATCAAGGAATAGGGGAGTCCTTGTAAGGGCTAAGAGCGCCCCCACCTAGAAGACAGCAGGGCGAAGTGCGCCGAAGAGGGTTAAGAGGTGTCGTCAGCTGGAGGGTTTGGAAAACAAGCTGAGAATCCTCCACAAGGCCCAATAGCTAGAACTTGGGCACAAGGCCCATTAGGCAGAAATAGGGCAAAAGGCCCTTAGAGGTAGAGTGGGCGCAAGAGACCTTGAGTTTAGATAGGGCGCAAGACCCTGGGTGCAGGGCATAAGGCCCTTGAGTGTAGGCAGGATGCAAGGCCCTATAGTTTGCAGGGGCACTAGACCCCCTATAGTTTTGATGGGTGCAAGGTCCATAGAGTTGAGGCAGGGTGCAAGGCCCTTAGGGGTAGAGAGGCACAGGCCTCTGAGTTTAGTGGGGCGCAAGGCCCCCGATAGGGTAGCAGGGCAGCAGCCTCTGATTGTTAAAAGGACGCTAGGTCCTTGCTAGAAGGGCATTAGGCCCTTGTGATTAGAGGGACAGTAGGTCGTTAGCAGGGCAGTAAGCCCCTATAGTTGATAGCAGGCAATAGGCCTTGGTTTAGCAGGGTGCTAAGTCCTTGGTAGTGTAGGGGACACTTGGTCCCTTCATAGCTAAATGGTTAAGTTGCTGAGAGTAGCATATAAGGCCCCTCTCACCTGTTCGAAAGGGCACCTAAAGTCCTCAGCCCCAAGACAAAGCGGCTTAACAGTCGGGATTCATGACATGGGCGGAGGCCTGCAGAGCGCCAGAGTTCCGGTGGACACGGGTGGCCCAGAGCAGGTAAGTAGGGGGCGGTATCGGTCTGTTCCTAGGTAAGTAGCTGGTGACCATTGGTAAGGTGATCACTGGTAAGTAACATACGGAACTGTTTGCTATTTGTATGCACCTGTCTCCTTTAG
Source organism: Mixophyes australis (assembly GCA_036250195.1). NCBI lineage: Eukaryota > Metazoa > Chordata > Amphibia > Anura > Limnodynastidae > Mixophyes > Mixophyes australis. Next base: position 471,936,533 of record JAVHZZ010000001.1, read on the forward strand.
TGTATTCACCTGCAAGATCCAGGAGTCACACCTTCACTGAAGACGGTTCTGAGACGGAAAGCGACTGGGGTGCATCCAAAGTGGACGGTAGGCGGTCATCGTTTAGAAGGTAAGACATCTGTGTGCATCTGTCCCATTTGCCCCGCAGGCATTACAGTAGTAAGTCTACCCTGCAACCAAATCCGCATATGGAGGTATGTATACGCTTCCTTGGGGCCCATGCGCTCTCCAAATATATGTATTTAATGCACAAAAACCTACATACACCCAAATATACATTAAGCCCAAAGTATTCATCCTTCTTGGATAATATGCTGTACCAACTATTACAGCCATTAAGCAAATGCTACTATCTTTAAACACTGAGATGGCACAATAGCGCTCTTGCAAAATTTCACAAGCTGGGTCAGGTAAGTTGACGAGAAGCAAAGGGCAGCAAGTTAGAGGTCTTGCCACAGATTTTCAATGGGACAAATGTTAGTACTGTGACAAGGTCGGTGTAAGAGTAGAACTGGGTAGATTAATTTGGCTGATACCAAAATTCAATTTGAATTTCAAATTTATTTTGCATATTGTTACAGATTTGCCATAACTATGCAGGAAAAATTACACTCACTGGATAATCAGGCCAATCACAGAGTTTTATACATAAAGAAGCGCACCAACAATTGTCACACATGTATAACCTAAGAGAAGGTTGTCTCTCAGACAATCATTCTTCCTGTATTGTACCAGCACAGGCGTGGACAACGATGTGCTTTCCAGGTGTTGTGAAACTACAAGCCCCAGCATGCTTGACTAGCCTACAGTAGGCAAGGAATGTTTGGATGATAATTTTCACGCCTGTACTAGAGGAAAATGTCTCTGGACGCTCTCTGTGAGACTAATAATAGTAACACAGACTGCAGTACACTGGTGCACAATCTGCAATTGCTTGATGCATAATTATTATTATTATTATTATTATTATTAATCTTTATTTATAGGTCGCCACATGAGGTCCGCAGCGCCGCACAGAAGACAAACAACAAGACAGTACATGTTATGACAGTACAATACAGTAAACAAATAACACTCTCAAAACAGCAATTGATAGCCTGGATAAAAAGTTATAGGTAATGAGAACAGGAGGGTCCTGCTCACTAGAGCTTACAATCTAAAGGGAAAGGGGCAGACAAATGGAGGTGAGCCAATGTAAGGTGGTCTGAGGGCAAGAAGTAAGAGTGGGAGAGATAGAGGATGTAAGAGGGTGAGGTATACTACATGGTGATATGGTTAAGTGGAGGACTGGTAGGATTGTCTAAACATGTGGGTTTTCAAACGGTCATTTAATGCTATACAGGCTAGAGTATAGTCTGATAGAACAAGGGAGATCGGTCCAATGGTGGGGGGAGGGGGGGTGTCACAGGAGAAATCTTGGAAAAGGGAGTAAGATGTGGTTACCAGAGGGGAGGAAAGGCGACGGTCATTGACCAATCGCAGGGGGAGGGAGGAAGCATGTATGGAGATGAGGTTGGAGATGTAGGGAGAAGTGGAGTTGGAGAGGGCCTTGTTCACGATGGTGAGGAGTTTGAAAAGGATACTGTAGGGGAAGGGGAGCCAGTGTAAAACCTGGCAGAGAGGGTTCGGCGAGAGAGGAAGATAAGTCTATCTTCAGAATTTAGTATAGACGGAAGAGGAGCTTTTTGGTACAAACTAGGGAGTTGGCCTCCATCTTTTATCCCATCAATCCTGATAAGATTGTCCTAACTCCTGAAAAATAAACCCTTAGCATAACAATACTGCTGCCATACCTCTTGGTGCAAATGGCTTTACTTGGCTGGTGAGCAGTGTTTGACTTGCGCCATACATAACTCTTGCCATTCAAGCCAAAAATATCCAATTTAGCCTCTTCGGACACCACAAGACTTTCTGCCACATCTCTGTTCTACCTTCCAGATGTCGTTTTGCAAACTTGTTTTATTAAACTTAAATTAAATTAGCAAACAAATTTCAGTAACACGTTAAATATTTGAAGTGCTCTTGTACCCTGTGCTATAATCCTCTATCTGACTTGTTTGTTCTCTTTTGTCCTGATTTCAAATCTTTCCTTTATTTTTAATTGCTGTAGGACCTCACAGAGAGATGGGATATATATTTAAGAATTTGAAACACATGATCCATTAATTTCTGACCTACTCAGATGGAGTGAATGAACAAAAAGACTTTAGAGGTAATGTACTGCACCTCTATGAACTTGCAATTACCCTGTGTGTAATGCTTTTTAATCAATTATGTTTTCTATTTTTAGCAATTTGTGGAACGGTTTTGGAATATTTATCTTAATTTGGGATGGTACTCAATACTTATAGATCAACGGCAAAATAATTTCCTAATCCCATGAGCTGGAGGCTGGACACCTTTTCAAGGCACTTGTACAGTTATTAACGTATACATATTATTGCTACACATATTTTTGTGATTCTGTCTGAACTAAAATTTAGACATGAGAATGAACTTAACACATGAAATATAGCCCTGATTTATATATATTCTAATGGTTTAACAGTGAATGACATATTTTGTTCACAGGATGTCAACCAACGAATGCCACTAGAATAATATTTCATTATGTTCAATTATCTAGTAAATAGTAATTACACATTATTGTTACACTTTGTAATTACAGGCATGTCTATGCCACTCCGCAATTAATTTACATACCTAATCTGTTTCCAGTAGCTCGCTAATTGATGTAAATAAATGCCATTACAGGAAACTAATATGTAGATTCCCATGTAGCAGTTAATTATGGGATAATTAAGAGTTTGCAAAAAGCAATATGTGTCGAGGGAAATAAAACCCTGGATAAGTATTATTAGGTTGATGTAGGAGAAATTATTTTTGTATATATTAATGCCTCTCTGTGATATGATTTTCACCCCTGTTGGTCTCTGGGAGGGTTTACGAAATTCAAAACGTGTGCTAGAATTTATACTATTGAACTGATCTGTTTTTTTCTTGATCTGATCTGATTTTTTCTCGAAATTAAAAATACGAGCTATTTACAGAGCATTAAAATGGTGCTAGCTCTGTGTCGCAATTTTCTAAGTACAAATGCACCTATTTTTCTGTTTATACATTGGAGCCCATATACACCACATTTTTGATGGACCAGACAGTTTACCAGACATTTTGCATATATATGGCCTGCACTGGGCAATTTTCAAAAGTAAAAAAAGCTCATGCAAAAATACTGCCAACTATTCTATTAAAACACTGCTCTTGTAACACTTATTTATGTATCAATAATCTGACTGCAACGGACAACTGTTCAGGAGCAAACACAGGATTTGTAGAGGGGGGTTTTCCACACCATGCTGCAAGTGGGCGTGACAAGCATGTATGGGGCCATGGCTATAATTTTAGACAGTGCTTGGCTGCTCTCCAACTCATCCTATCCCCATAATATACATGGGTTTTAAAAAGGGAGAGCTGCGTGCACCTAACAGTAGTGCACGCAGCTCTCCCTTTTCAAGCAGAGCCGTGTGAAGCGGAGCAGAGTCCAGCCACCTCAATTATACAGTGCCCCAGGCTTAAAGGGGGGGGGGGTTTCCAGGCACTAGGACCCCCCCCCCCCCCCGCCCTCAGTTTGCCTATGCTGTTAGGTCCACACTCTATAATCTTCCAGATATGTCATGCTTTGGTTCCCTTTCAGTAAACACATAAACGAGGTCAGGACCAGAATAGCATGCTTAAACCGAAGGTGGGACACCCTGCAACACATTAGAGCATTGACCTCACACAAATGTCCTTCCAGTTGTTGATCGAACATTCACTCAATGAAGCCAGAAGACACCTGGTTATGGTCATGATCGAGCATTACGTCCTCGATTAGGATTTGAAGTGACCTCCGGTTGATATGTGAGTGGGCAGATTATGCCCCCTAGTGACAGATGGAAGTGCAAGTTGGTCGTTAGATCACTCTCTGGACTCATCAGAGGGCATTGCGGATAGGCATCCTGATAGCCAATGTTGGACTGAAGTATGAAGGGCCCACCATGGAAAGCAGAGGCCCGTACACTGCCAGAGTGGGCATGACCAACCCACAGAGGGGTACTTAACCATACACCTCCATGCACTTGCCATGCCATTGAGGGACATGGCCAAGCCCACCTTCCAACCTCCACCTCGAAGAAGTCAGGAGGAGTTGTGTAGTAGGATAGGAAATAGTGTCTTCAGGCAGTGGGACCCACTGGCGACTTCCGTGGTATATCGGAGAGTCAGTCTAACATATAGTAATTATAATATTAATTAAAAATAAGCCAATCAAACACGTGTTATTGATATGTGCAGCAACATGAAAATTGACATAGCACTATGCCTGTATAAAAAATGGTTTCTACCCTAGCTCCATTTGGAAGAAATCTTGTAAAGTAGCCTAACCCAATCTCCAAGTCTAGGTGCTTTATGTTCTATACTCTCTCCCAGTCTTATCCTCATACATCTCTTACAGTGCTGGTGAGGCAGGGGACCAGTGACGTACGAAAAAGCCACCAGCGACAGACTATGGTGCATATGTAGTTCAACTCAGGATTAGAGTCAGGTTACATTACAGGACCACATCAGAACACCATTTTTCTTATAAATGCATAGTGGGTAAATAAAATAAGGATCCATAAAATAGTGACAGGTTCTTTTTGATTCTGCAATCACACATTTGCCAGATGCTCCACACAATCCTATTGGAATTGTAACGAAGATTCTAGAACCCCGCGGATTAGGGCAACAGGCGCAGAATCCCATTTATACACGGACAATGAGGAAGATGAAATATGGTTTTAGAATGAATAAGTAAACTCATTTATATCTTACAGCATTTAACTCTGTTTCCTTATTATAGCATTAAGGGACAGCATTGAAATATTACATGTAACAAGGTGAGACAATTGTGTTTCAGTATCTTGACTTGTAAGGTAAGAGAAGTTAATTATTTTCCTTCATTTAGATATAGTGGTCATGTGCAATCTTAAGGATATGTTACCAACAGTCCTTGCAGGCAATCTATTTTAGCACTCCTCGGCCCCCACCAAAAATAAAAAAAAAATGATTAAAACTGTATAAATGGCAAAGAGATTTTCCTACCTACATTCATCATGTTTTTCTACACTTTTCACTTTTTGTTAAAGATAGGGAGCTTATATTTCCCTTCCTTTAAGATAACTGGTCAAACCTATTTTTAATGAAAACTGATCCATCTCTACGTGATTTAAAAAAAAAAAAAAAAAAAAGGTTAATGTGAATTTATATTTCTCTGTATTAACGAATATAAAGAACCGCAAGCGTCGTTAGTAGTTTAAGTGGCCTGTGGCACAATCAGTAGCCCTGAAGTATATTCAGCAATCTTCTTTTTTTTTTCAATTGCCCACCACAGCTTATATAACAAATACATAAATCATAATGTTTCAACAAAAGCAAAATTTAATTTTCTCCTTTCAGCTGTTATCTGGGCCGGGTGGTATATGGCATGCTGTGGCCGAGTCATTTATTACACTGGCTGAATGGATAATGGCAGGGAGAGTCTATTATGCTTAGCTTTGTTAGGGCTTTCAATGTGCTTCGGGAACCTGTGAAATTCTAGATCTCTTTACATCTGTAATAGATACAGGAGTACTCTATTACTTCACACCAGTGCAGAATTAAATACAGGGCTTTAGTGCGTATGTGTTGCAGAGCAGGAGAGAGGTCTTACTGCGAAAATCATTGCACTAAAGAAACAACCTTATGTTAAAAATAAAAAAGTATATTTAAATGCTTCTTGTCTAAAGAGCTGACTGTTCATGAGAAAAACTTAGATTGGCTAGAGGTTTAATTACATTTATAGCACCGATACTAAGGAGTTAGGTGATTTGAAGATTCATTTATAAATCATTTGATTTTTTTTATAAAGCATTCATGGTTTAACAATAGTATAATAATTATTTTAATATTAACAAGAATGAAAGCAAAAATAGACCCACACACACGCACCAATTTGATTGACCACATAGTGCATTTTAGACCCTGTTGCCCGCAAATCAGAGTGTGTATGGGTGCTCAAAGACGGCCAATCCCAATCAACATCTGTTTGGAATGGGCGTACGGATGTCTGGCTATGTAATTGGATGACAACACTCAGCCAGGTATTGATTAATTGTATGAAAGTACTATTGGTGCTGTGTCTGTACTCAGCCCAAATGTAAGGATCTTTCACATTTGGGTATACATTTGTGTGTACGTATATCAAACTGTCTATGAAACAAAGAATAAAAAAGGTTAAAAATGTCCATATAGTGTACTCATCTGCACAAAGCTTGTTGTTGAAGAAATAACAACCACAAACAAAACCATCAAAAAAGTGTTTGTCCAATGTGTTCGGCTCAAGTAAGAGCTGCTTTAAGGGTCCCTGATGTGAATGGAGGAGAGTGGACAGGCTACCATTCCATTAGGCCAGTTCTGGTGTTCTGGCTGCAGCTGTGGGGTAAATCTCACTGCCTGGGGATAAATCAGGGAAGCTAATCCTGAAGGAAGGACCTCTGACTTGTAAATTGTAAAAACTTGTTGATTGCAATATTGTTTGGGCTGGGTACAAGGTCCCCTATAACTAGAGCTGGAAGTTTGAATGTTACAAAACAGCTGCTGCTCTAAGCTCATCACTATATACTGTGAATACCAGAAAGCAGACACTGTGAAGAGCACCGCTAAATAGTATAATCAGGGGGAGACTACCAAAGCCAGTGTTGGGAATGTTTAAATCTAATTTAGTATAGAAAAGACAGGTCTGTAGCTTTTAGACCCCTTACATAATTTTGTATTCTTAAATATGTATGTAAAAGCTAAATTTTGAATACATGTATCAAAACAATTAAAGTGTAATGAAGGTTAAAAATGTTGTATTTGACATATCTTAACCCCTGTTTAATCTTTTTATCTCTGTACACAACTTAACAGTGCACAGAGTTTCAGAATGGGATTTCCGTGCTCCCTCTCTATACATAAACCAGGTATGTACTCTGCACAAAAGTTAATTAAAATGTATTAGTTCCATTATACCTCACACCCCTTTTAATAATGCTTTCTTTGCTGTAATGCCAGTTTTGACCTGTGTAATAAGTTTGTGGTGTAAATATATCTTAATAGAGATGTCCATTCAGGCTTATTAGGCTGCCCTTAATATCTGAAGATTGGGGGTCCCATGCTCCAGACCACCATATGTTAGGTGATAGCCCTGTGAGACGTTTAAATGTAATCATCCCACAATGCTCATGTTGTATGTATATAAGATGATTTGATGCTCCTGCGTGGCTATTACACTGCATAGGGATGCCAGCCTATCAGTTAGAGCCATATTACCAGCAGCCAACTATCACATAGTTCAGGCCTCTGGGCTAAGACCACTAGCTAACACTTCCATACTCTTGTTTCTCCCTCTCTACCCCTTTAATACTGCTGTGTTTCTCCTGACCTTGTTAATTCCCACAATGCCATGAGCTTCGATCGAAAGCCGGACAGTGGGATAGTAACGAGCTTAGATAGGAAGCTACTTAAAAGGCTAGATATCCTGCTATAAATGGGAAAATAAATTATATTTCAAAGAGCAGAAGTTAGTTATAGACACTGATTATTTTACCTCCAGCCACCATTTATTTTACCTCCTGTCCTTCAACTTTCCATTAACCAAGATGACCAATGCTACCTCAAAAAAATCCATTTGGGTTTTCTGTTTCCTCTTTGGGCTTATAATTAGGCACTTACTGAATAACCACTTACTTGAGTATTGTGTTTAATTTAGCACCACAAAAGAAACTATGGTGGTGCTAAATGAAACATAGATAATCTAAAAGCTGCTAGGTCAATGGGGGATGCTAAAACCCCAATAATATTCAACAAAGGGGAGAGGTAAAGAGTGACCAGCACTATTGTGTTTTAATCTGCTCCATGATTGCTTCTTACTAGTCACCTGACTACTCTCTAACTAGTGTACCAAACCCTGCTGCACCTGAATACTCTGCTTGATCTGCCTCCTTTCAGCCATATTTCTTCAGCAAAAGACACTAGCACTTTGACAGAGGGGTAGTTTATGGTAGGCAACGCTACTGCAGATAAAGGTAGAAACAAATTGTAGCAGCTCATCCTGGACCTGTCCTTGGTCCTGTAACATGTATGCAGCAGTGAAGTAGTTCCTATTGTCTTTGTGCTGGAAACTTTATTCACACTTACAGCTGCAGTGGTGAAATCTTTTCCTGCGTTTCCATTCCATGGTGCGTGCCGTAATCACAGCTGCAAACACTGGTTCTCCATCACATGACTTGTAATGCTTGCGATTCCCATCACTCCCATTTAGCAAAGAGTGGCTCCCCAAAAAGGTCAGGTGAGCTTGTGCTTGTCGCATGTTAGACTCCCAGTTCTTTTTTTGCAAATGCTGCTTTTGCCAGAGAAAAGTTGATTAAGGAACCAGCACTGAATCCTTGAATATTACAAGTCGAGACCTACAAGAGAGCACAAACAGCTTCAATGTCTCCTCCAGCCTTCCCTACTCCTTCCAAATTACATCACACATGAGATATTATGAAACACAGAGATCCAGGTTCCAATATATCTTCATAAAAAACACTGATGATATTATCTCAGAGGGGATGGTAATATCAAAGCTCTCTGTCAGTTGGAAAAGTGGGGAACACTTTCTAATCTTGCTCTATCTCCAACCCTTGAATAAAAATATAAGGGTACACACATAATTTTTTGTGTCTATGTACCACCCTGGGCGCATAGGTCAATATGCCTAGTTAACAACTGGCTCCGCTCATCATGAAGAGAAAGCCTGTGTTACCCTACATAGGCCACAGCGAGATATGGCATCATACCACACGGTGGATAAAATACAACTACTTTGCGGTGGCTCTGTTTATTTAGAATCATAAACCTCACCCCCATACAGTTTTACCATTGGGATAATCAAATTTTTAGTTTTTTTCTTCCGAAAAAAAAAAGAGGATTTAATTAATATTAGAATGTCATTATGATTATAATTGAAGAATTGATCAGGTATATTTAATTGCCCCGATTTGCCCCGCATCCAATTTATACCCAATTCATTTGTCGGTATCGTCACATAGTTGTTTTGTGCTTTTCTTTTCATGTCTAATAATAAGTAACTGCCGACTACATCTTCAGGGAAGAACTTCTAGCATTCTGCTTAGACAGAAAATGACAATCTTTGGGGTTGACAAGGAATAAAAATCTGTCATTTATTTGCATTAATTAAAATGTAAAATCGTCACGTTGGATGTCAATGGTAAAATTATCTTCGAAACCGGGCATTGAAACGGAGATCAGAGCTCATTCCTTACAGTCTAACAGTGAAGCCTATTCAGACACTAATAATACTAGTATTGGTATAATATATAGAACACGGTAGACCTCCACGTTCATATTGAGGATGGATGTACTGTTCTGCAAAATACATTATTCTCTAACCTCTGAATAAACCTATTGTTCAAACATGGCTGTCTTCACTTTTATTCTGAAATCAAATTCAGTTTCATTACTCACAAGGCTTTTGACTCTTAATAATTGACTAGAGGGTGAGCCTTTGTATACCCTTTAGGCATAAGATATCTTAGCATAAAGATTGTACTTATCAGCAACAGCCATGTATATATCTGTTACCAGGGTTACTAAGGTGATAGTGGGATATTTTTTTTTTTACTATGACATTTGTATAGTTGCATTGCTATATTTGAGCGCAGGCTTATTTGTATCATGTAGTGAATTGATGGTATTAAAAGATTAACTCTGTTTCCCTGCTGCTTTGCGGAAACATTATCATGCAGTCACAAGTGAATTTAAATAAACCAGTCAGTGTCTCCCATTCTCTACCTTGTTCATGTAGATCGTGGTGATTCATGGAGGCTGTTATTACATCTGAAAGGTTCAATTCACCGACTAATATTTCCAAAACGTTTTTTCCGAAGTCTATGATGTGCCTGTTTTGATAGTAACTAAGGGTTCATCATTGCTGCCAATCACACACTCATATGATTATGTATATAATTATATATATATATATATATATATATATATATAATATTTACACTTGCGCAGAAGAGCTTAGCAGAGACATCTGGAAACTGGACAGACATTGCTTCTTCGCCTCCAATTTTGCCATGGTGTCCGTCGATGGAACGCTATGCCCCTGGATGGGCCCATTACACAGGAGGTTGCAGCAAGCCGTCAAATAATGAAAGCATATGAAAGATATTGGGCCTGGTTCATTCAGGAAAGGAACGGAAAAAAATGAGTAACTTTGCACCTGGGCAAAACCATGTTGAATTGGAGGGGGAGGTACATTTAAAATGTGATGTCTGATTTATAGTTGGGGTAGGGCATGTCCTAGATCAACTTTCAATTTCAGAGTAAAAATAAAGCTATCAAGTATCTGTGCTACATGAAAAACAGCCAGTATTTAACGTATGTGCAAAATAAACTAATTTGCACCCCTTGCATTGCAACATGGTTTTGTCCAGGAGCAAACTTACTCATTTTTTTGCCTTACTTTCTTTAATGAATCAGGCCCATATTGCCTAAAATGATTCATAAGGTATTAGTATTCTTATGTAAACTGGCAACTGTTCTGTACATTTGTATTGGTGCTGTTCTTTACATATCTATTCCATCAACATACCATTTACCTTAAATGCATGATCCACAAGCTGACAATCTGACCCAGAGCGTGTTACTTGTGTATGTTTGCCCTGTACTTACAATGGCACGCACAAAGTATGCCTGTTTATCATGGCATAGGATTGAAAGCTCTCCATGCCCAATGGGGCTTAGTTTCTTTTATAAACTGGATATTTATTGAAAATAAATGCACCAATCGCCAAGGAGAGGATGCAGCCAGGAGTGCCACTAACGCTAATCAACCCAACTAGTGCGCTAATCCCTCTGTTGAACAGTACTCCGCCTTTCCACCACAGCCCCCTAAGCTAGGGCGACTCTCTTACATCTCTGGACCAATAAAGATAGCTAAATTCACTAATGTTAAGTCATATAACATTTTAAAATACTTTTTGTATGTATAACTTAATAGATTTTTTTTCTAGGCAAGATTCAAAATTTCTTCATAGAAAACCAGGGTCAGAAAGCAACATTTATTCGTACAAGCTCCTTTCTCTAACACAATATCACCTCTCTGAGTAATTCTTGCTCCCAGTCCTTTATCATTGTGCAATCTTTGCTTTCCAGTTGAATTGGCTCCTGTGACATCACCAGGGGCTGGACCAATCATGAAATGTCAGAGGCTTACACTGTACCATGTTTCTCCCTTTCAGGTGGCTTTTTCAATGTGATGGAAATAGTTCCCTTAATAAACTCTGCTAATTGTTTTAACCCCTCTTTGGAGCGGTTCCTTGTGTGAGTGCAATTCATTACACAGTTGTGCTGTTTTTACTTTACTGCATGGATTTTCTCCTCTGTTTCACTTTTGGCTGCGCTGAAATATATATATATATATATATATATATATATATATATATATATATATATATATATATATATATATATATATATTTATATATATAAAATCATAGCATACGCCTTTGGTTTTTCCATGTGTTAAGAACATACTGAGTAGTATGTAAGGGACAAACATTACAGAACACAAGCCTACAAAAGTATTCACGTACTCCATCCATATTAAATATAACTTATAAGGAGAATAGGGAATGCATGGGAAGAATGGGAAGAATTGCAGTTAGAACACTGACAAAGAAGATTCTATTATGCAATCTGTTATTGCTGAAAAATAGGAACTTATTTGGTGGGGGGCAGGAACAAATCTATAAACCTTTGCATTGTTTTGGAAATCAGAACCATAAAAAAAACCCATATGGTTAGCAACTAAAGGGGGTACATTGAAAATAAGACAGAGAGACTACAAAAGCCAGACCGAGTTGTGGCAGAAAGAGACAACGTTCTAGCAGGATTTAGTATTGTTTCCAGTCATTTAAATAAAAATCAGCATTGAAAATTAGTATATGTATGGAGCCACGAGGTTTTACTGGACTTGTACCTAATTGGAGATCGTTTGAATTAAGGCCATGGTTCTACTGAAAGCATTATTACATGTAAGAAGGTGAGGAGAGAACCACGTACCAAAAATGCTAGTGTTTCTAAAATAATGTACATTGAATAAAAAATTTAATATATATCTATATATATATATTTACATACACACACAAGCACATATATTTACAATATTTTTGTATCACGGGGACATGTGGACTCTGTTTCACCTTCACGGTTTGGCTTTGAAATTTTAATTTTTAAAACCTGTTGTTCATTAAAACATGACATTTTGAATTTTGCTGTATTATTGTGTATTTACATAGTGGAATCATATTATGCAGCGCTGTACGAGAATATGGAATCATTCACATCAGTCTCTGCCCCACTGGAGCTTACAATCTAAATTCCCTACCACACACACATATACCATTTTCATTATCATCCAATTAAGCTACAAGTATGTTTTTGGACTGTGGGAGGAAACCCACGCAAACACGGGGAGAACATACAAACGCCACACAGATAGAGCCCTGGTTGGAATTGAACTCATGACCCCAGCCCTGTGAGGCAGCAATGCTAACCACTGCACCACCCGGCTGATCCTTACACAGAAATAGGAACCTTTGCAGGTGAAGTTAAAGGATACAGTATCTCCACCAAGGTTCTGACAGATGTCAGAGAAACAAGTAAGTAATATTCAAGGTCACTGTAGCGAACCCAATCCTGACTGGAGTTATCCTTTAAAACCATTAATAAGGCCACTGTTTCTCCATAATATTTCACTATAAAATTAACATTCTTTCATTGCAAAAATGAAACTGGAAGCTTAGGGACCACCGTAACCAAAGCAATGATTGGTTTTCCATTTTTTTCCATCTTCTGTCGAGGACACACTGAAATGAAGTGTTAGTAAATTGAGGAATCCCGTCAAGGAATAGCTATGCCCTGCCTTGCGTGGACTATTGACCCAATCACATCAGTGCCACCTGCCACTACAGCTCAAGCACTGCCGTGTCCCGCGAGAGCACCCATTTAAATGGGGGGAAGGATTCCGGCAATCAAAAGACAAGTTTTGTGTCAGGCAAAGCTGACACGTCAGGTCAAAGGTTACAATTGTGTGTGGTATGGATGTTTTTTTAATTTTCAACCAATTAAAACAAACTTCCACTTTGAAGCCTTTCAGGAATGGACCATTGACCATATCAATGCAATCTGGGGCTCCGGAGAATTCTATGTCTTTATGCTATTTCTTCAGTCCTGTAAGTGGAATAAATAGAGATCAGTCAAGCATACCTCCCTCTACACAATAAAATAAAAATCACAAAGGTATAGGATTTTCTACGATTAGGAGAGACAAAAAAACGTTATTTTGTCTTGTTAATTTCGAAGCTACATGTTCAGAGACATGTTTTGTATTAGATTCGATTAAGTTTTGTGAAAAGAACATAACTTGGCCATGCAGATTCGTAATTATACTTCTTCTTTAGCAACCGAGGGGATGCCCCTACCAAAAGATTTTTAAGGTTCGTTTGTTTTTTTTAATCTACTGCTAAAAGACATTTGCATTTCTACATTATGCCTTTTTTTTAACAAATGTAGCTGGTATATAAATAACAATGCGTTTTTCTAAAGGAATGATGGCCTTATGGTATTATTATAGGTAGACGTGAGTCCAATGCGTGAAACGGTCTTGCTGCCATACAAATATAAAACTTTAACTGAGAAATTCAGAAATGTCAAGGAATGGAAATAGACACATTACCAGAACTTATTTGGCCCTGTAGCAAACTTTTACAGAAACCCCAGGTCTTCCAGGCTCCATCACACAGCGAGATTTGCTTCCTACAAAAAACATTATCACATAAGCCAACACTATGTGAAGTGAGGCACATAAAGCCAAACGCCCTTAAACTTATCCACATGTTCAAAATCATAGCACTTTCCCATTGAGGGTTAAGTTGTTGAATATCTCCAGCCAATAGAATCCTGTGGGAGTGTTTAGGTTTGTGTGCCCATATATTCTCGCGCAAAGGATGATGGGATCTCTTCCATCGCAGAAATCCCTTCCCACCCGCCCTGTTATGGTTATGATTACAATATTTGTTTAGTCACAGAGTAAGTAAGGTGAGGCGGGAGAGCCCTTGCAGTTGGCAACTAGGGCGTACGGTGCTATCGATGATTGGCTAGTGCCACCACATACTTCGAAGCACCCTGGTTCGTGGTTACCCGGTACGGGGACCCGGTGTTCTGCATTGTACGGCAATTCATTTGTGAGCCCTGAAGTTATGTGGTCACTATTACGCCAGATTTAGCACCGGCCAATCGTAGGGGACTAGGTCCCGGTACCAGTGGTAGGCCGGATGGTCGTACACTGTTTGGTTTAGCTTTTATTGGTTAGCTGAAGGCAAGTGCTCTCGCCCCCACCAGGTGTATACATATTAATAAACTGTGACTTATTAAGCCAAAGCTGAAGTTGTCGGTGTCTTTATTTATTAGTTGGTAAGAGATATGGTTATACCTGAGGAGAGGTTTGTGCGTGGAGGAATGAATCTGTGGTATGAAGTTTATAGTTTTATTATGCAATCTGACAATAGGCGCCTCTACTATATGTATATTCCTTTAACTCTCACGTTGCTGTCACTGGTATAAATCAATATGCAGATAGAACAGTGCTTAGGGACAAGCAGAATAGGTGCTTTATTCAAAATGCAGTAAACATACCGACTGCGTTATAGAATGTAAGGAAAGTGGAACAGTACCAAAATGACAGGTTGGAAGACAAGACAAATACGTGTCACTGCAGTGCAGGTATACTGTAGAGTTATATTTTTAGTTTTGTAATGAGCTTTTGTTTTGTTTTGTTTATGCAAACGTTGGTCCAAGTGTCATTCTCTACTCATGCAATTTCCAGACTGTCATTCCAAAAACAATCACACCCACTCGACTATCTGCAAATGAGTATGTATTGATCTGTTGCCAGAAAGCATTTACTGCCGGTTCTTTATCACATTAGATGAACACCTGTGACTCTCATCCAATGTTGTACAGAAAACAGTGTGGGATCCGCACAAAATCATCGGATCCATTGCAGAGGTCTGAGTGTTAGGCTGCATGTTTGCCTGGGCGCTTTAGAGTGGCTGAACCACACACCCTTACAGGGTTATTTACAAAGCAGAGAACTGCAAAGGCTGATTTCCTAACTTGTTACATAATGCTCTCAATTTTGTGCATTTTATAGATTTCCTCCGGTGCATGATTATTGCAGGGAGACAAATACTGTGCTCTTATTATTGGGATGAGCTGGCTGCTATAATGCACCTAATTTGGCAGATGTATGCAAAAAAACAGATTTTGTTTTGTGGGACAGAATATTTTAATTAATTTTACGGGGTAGAGATTGTGCAGGCTTAACTGGTGCCCACAAAACATTTTTGAACATGCCAAATACCAATGTTCTCATGATTTATTTAATATGCAAAGGCTACATTAACACTATTGGAAAAGTTCTATGAAATAAAGGAGTTTAAAAGTGATAGGAGGAAGGACTAACAAGGGGCGTTTGCACTTTTATCTGCTTGCACATTCTTATTATTTACCAGGATCCTGTAACATTAGGTACAAAGTGTCTGCGTGAATTCACTTAAGAAATTGTGCGCCATTGTATGCGCGTGATGAAACATAGGGCAAAATAGAACGTGCTGCACCTGCGCACTTTTTACCATTTTGTCCACAACCTGTAGAGGGTATTGAATGATACATTTATGCGAAATTTTCATTATTAGGCTTTTAATCAAAACACTTGGGGCTAGATCTACTAAAGTGAAGTTTGGTGAATGCGACGGTTTTCAACGATTTCTCTGGCGGTTGCACTAAAGCCGGAACCGCCATTAACATGATCAGAATTGACATTTGACAAAACCCCCGCTTTACAAATCGCCATCCTGATTTTAACAATGATGTACATACAAGCCGTCAGATTTACTAAGCTGGGGTTTGCTAAACCGTCATCCAAACAACCTGATTGCCGATACTTGCCATATTTTGCGCTAAATTGCACTGCACATGCTCAGTAGCGAACTATACTCCAGTGAACGCAAGTGTATGCAATTCATCTCCGAGCACAAAGGACACTTACTACAGCCCATGGGCAAATGCAGGATTTGTAGAGGGGGGTTTCCACACCATGCCACCAGTGGGCGTGACCAACATGCATGGGGGTGTCGCTATATTATCAAACAGTGCTTGGCTCTCCAACTCTCCCTATCTCCATAATATACATGGGCAATGCTGCGTGCACTACTGTTATATGTACGCAGCTCTCCCTTTTCAAGCAGAGCCGTGTGAAGCGGGGCAGGGTCGAGCCACCTCAATTATACAGTGCCCCATGCTTGGATGGGGGGTTTCCAGGCACTAGGAAACCCCCCTCAGTTTGCATATGCAGCCTACCATTTCATCGGGGAGGGTTCTGGGTGTATGCATATAGCCAATGGAAGAGCTTTTCACAGTTGAGCACTCAGAGAAGTGTCCAATTTGAGTTTTGGGCATCTCAAAGGTATGTATTTCTGTTGTATCACTTGCACCAACTACAGGTCTGGTGTAAGTGTTCATTACTAGTGATGACAGCTGTGTATGTATGCTAGAACATGTGTTGGCAATCAAGAGCTATTGTAGAAAATGCATTTTATGTACAGTGGACATTAATAACATCATAATAAATGTATTTCATAGCGATAAAAAGGAAAACTGTTTTTGTTTGTCATTAATTACTAAATTATTAATAGGTGACAATAATTGAATAATTGAATACGACGAAACATATGTCCGAATTACGTACGTTTTTTAAAAAAACGCTGTCGAAGTAACTTTTAACAAAACTAACAGAAATACATATAAGCTCATATATCACTAATATATAGAACTAATCTAAGATTAGGGCCTGTACTTTTAAGAAGGAAACAAACCATTTAACTTTACCCCAGATATTTGGTCAAAACAAGTTACATAAGTAAGCATAATGTTCACAGGTTTTTAGTAAATTTCCAGTATTTCACAATATCGCCGGATATGGCCAAAGAAATATTGGCACCATATAGGGTCAAGATGACCCGTCCAAAAGAACATGTCCCATTGGCAGCAGTGATGTAAGCTGGGAAGGTGTGTTTTAAAGTAATAAGGCGTATAATCTCTATAAATGTATGAGTTAATCAAATATAGAGGGTCAATTGGCATTTGAGACCCTGGGCGTATGTCTGCTTAGTCCAGTATGGCTGTATCTATGTATAATATCGTTTTAATAATAAACTATAGAAATATTATATTTTGGAAACCTGCTCATCTCATCTATTATTTAAAGAGAAGAAAAGAGAAAATCTTATAAAACGCACACTACGTTCATTTTTCAGGACTTAACAGAAACAACAGCAATACAGCACCTGTGTCCATCACAGTTGGCGCTGCTATCCATCTATGTGGCGCACTTTTTGTCACTCCCCCATCGTCCGCCAAATCGTCCTTCTGTACAGTAGTGCAATTGTTTTTTAATTGCGCTGTATTGAGAAACGTTTAGATTTTCTCACCCAAAGATTTATTCACACTAATAAAGTAGGATAACATCCCTTTAAATCTCTACAGCTAAATAGCCACAAAAATATTGCTGATACTTTTACTTGCATTCATGTTTGGCAGCTCGGTGTCCAACGATATTCTTTCTGGGACCAATCACAGCTCTGTTGCCAACTTTGTTCTTTACTCAGTTTAAGATTTGTTCAAGGAATGCAATAAAAGTCAGGAAGATGTAGTATTAGGACAGGATTGTGAGAACACACAGCTGATGAGCAGATAGTGACTGTACCGGGGTCATAAAGATGTTAAAAGAGGTGTTAAACAAGTCAGAGCTATAGGTAGGAGAAGAGGCAGCCAATTAAACAACTTCACAGACGGAGAAGAAAACAAGTCATCAAGATATTGTACTCCAAACATTAAAATGAAAGTACCATCGCCATATATAACGCCTTCAAACCCCTTCAATAAAGTTATATCAATCTCAACGTAGAGTTCCAAAGAGGCCTAGCCCATCTCAGTGCAGGGGGGTGCCAGGCTCCCAGTATCGGCCCTAAATAAGCACTTTTGGCCCATGTAGAAAACACAAGCAAGAAAATGTATATTTGTATCTGTATGTAGAGTCAAATGCGTCTAGCGATGCAAACAACTTATTAATTATTATTAATTATATCCCCATACACCAGGTATATCAATGTGTGTATGCATGCAGTAGGCGTAGGTGTAGAAAAACATTATCCTATTTCTACACAACCTAATAAACACACTTTAATACATGATAATGACGTGTACAAATAGACTAATGGGGTCAGATACGCAAGAGAGAATAATGTCTTATTACCAAAAGCGAAAATTTAATTTTAAAAAAATTAAGTATAACACCTCCATATCCTTTGTTAATGCCTCTAAAAACTAAATGGGTACCGGCTTTCCTGCAGCAGTCCATGTGGAAATGACAATTAAGCAATGTGACTAGACGGCTGCTAATTAATTTAATCAATTGATCTAATGTAGCCGCCATGCTAATGAATGAAGTATTATCAGCTGAAGGTCAATCTTCAAGCAGCCAATGAGAAGCAGCTAGATAATGTCGCTGAGGGTTATCATTATAATTGTGTAATGCACCAACCCTCCAGCACTTGGGGCTAGATTTACTAAGCTGCGGGTTTGAAAAAGTGGGGATGATGCCTATAGCAACCAATCAGATTGTAGCTGTCATTTTGTAGAAGGTACTAAATAAAAGAAAGCTAGAATCTGATTGGTTGCTATAGGCAACATCCCCACTTTTTCAAACCCGCAGCTTAGTAAATCTAGCCCTTGGTCTATGTTTGCCCCCCCCCATTCCCTGTATGACTGTAAGGAGTGGTAAGTCAAAGATATGCAAAAACTTGATACAGATATACACGAGCACTTTGATGCGCGCATTTACAATATTAAAATACTTATTTTGCGCAAAAAAAAAAAAGACATACCACCGGCCCTGAATGAGCCGTTTAGTGTGTATCCATTAATGCTATTGCTAGCCCCTTTAACTGCACCTTTTAAATTATGCATATTATCACAAACAGATGCATTTATCCCAATATAACTCATACTGAAAAGTTTAGAAACCTATTTAGAAACACTTTCTCATACACTGACAGTAGAAAATATTGCTGCATGATTTAGGGCTGATTCCTATATCCTCTGAAGCAGACTTTCTATTTCCAGATGAAATCTTTCTCTGAACTAAATGGGATATTTAATCTAAAACACCTCAATAGCTGTCCCCAGGAATGACAAAAAATATACATAAATAAAAAAAAAGACATTGCAAAGTAATTCTAAAATATTGTTAATAGAATATGAAAATACATTTTAAAAATATGATATGGGTTGTACATTGATGAATCTTGTTTTTTTTTTTGTTTTTTTTTGGGATAAAACATGACTAAATTACAATAATATACCGTTTGTCATTCAAACCCCCAAAAATAAACTATATGAATATATATAATTTGCCTTTCACAGAAGATAAAGGATCTGGAGCTATGTTGGTTTAAGAGGTGACTGGACACCCACTCTCCATCCCTCTCTCTCTCTCTATCTCCTTGTCTCTTTCTCCCTCTATCAGCCTCTCTCTCTCTATCTCCTTACTTCTATCTCCATCTCTTTCTCTTTATCCCTCTCTCTCTCTATCTCCTTGTCTCCTTCTCCCTCTATCAGCCTCTCTCTCTCTTTCTCCTTACTTCTATCTCCATCTCTTTCTCACTCCCTCCCTATCTATCTCTTTCTCTCTCTCTATCACTTCCTCCCTCACTCTCTCTATATCAATTGCTCCCTCTCTTTCAGTCTCTATATCACTTCCTCCCTCTCTCTCTGTCTCTATATCACTTCCTCCTTCACTCTCTCTATATCACTTCCTTCCTCTCTCTCTGTCCCTATATCACTTCCTCCCTCTCTCTCTCTCTCTCTATTACTTCCTCCTTCACTCTTTCTACATCACTTCCTCCCTCTCTCTCTGTCCCTATATCACTTCCTCCCTCTCTCTCTCTCTCTCTCTCTCACTTCCTCCCTCACTCTTTCTACATCACTTCCTCCCTCTCTTTCTGTCCCTATATCACTTCCTCCCTCACTCTTTCTACATCACTTCCTCCCTCTCTCTCTGTCCCTATATCACTTCCTCCCTCTCTCTCTCTCTCTTTCTCACTTCCTCCCTCACTCTTTCTACATCACTTCCTCCCTCTCTCTCAGTCTCTATATCACTTCGTCCCTCTCTCTCTCTATCACTTCCTCCTTCACTCTTTCTACATCACTTCCTCCCTCTCTCTCTGTCCCTATATCACTTCCTCCCTCTCTCTCTCTCTCTCACTCACTTCCTCCCTCACTCTTTCTATAACACTTCCTCCCACTCTCTCTGTCCCTATATCACTTCCTCCCTCTCACTCTCTCTCTCTATCACTTTCTCCCTCCCTCTTTCTATATCACTTCCTCCCTCTCTCTCTGTCCCTATATCACTTCCTCCCTCTCTCTCTGTTCCTATATCACTTCCTCCCTCTCTCTCTGTCTCTATATCACTTCCTCCCATTCTCTATCTCTCTCTCTATCACTTCCTCCCTCACTTTTTCTATATCACTTCCTCCCTCTCTCTCTGTCCCTATATCACTTCCTCCCTCTCTCTCTGTCTCTATATCACTTCCTCCCTCTCCCTCTCTCTCTCTATCATTTCCTCCCTCACTCACTCTATATCACTTCCTCCCTCTCTCTATCTATCACTTCCTCCCTCACTCTCTCTATATCACTTACTCCCTCTCTCTCTGTCTCTATATCACTTCCTCTCTCTCTCTCTCTCTGTCTCTATATCACTTCCTCCCTCTCCCTCTCTCACTTCCTCCCTCACTCTCTTTATATCACTTCCTCCCTCTCTCTCTGTCTCTATATCACTTCCACCTTCTCCCTCTCTATCACTTTCTCCCTCTCACAATCTCTTTCTCTCTCCCTCTCTCTTTCCCTCTCTTGATCTCTGTCTCCATTCCTCTCTATCTCCCTGTCTCTTTCTCCCTCTATCTCCCTCTCTCTCTCTTCCTTTCTTTATCGGCATTTTATTCTCTTTCTCCCTTCATCGCTCTCTCACTCTCTCTCTCTATCACTTCATCCCTCTCTCTCTCTATCTCCCTCCCTGTCTCTCCCTCTCTGTCTCTACTTACTCCCTTTCTTTTTCATTCCCTCTCTATCTCCCTCTCTCTTTCTCTCTACCTCTTGTTCTCCCTCCTTCTCTCCCTCTCTATTTCCATCTCTCTATCTCTACTTACTCCCTTTACTTTCTTATTCCCTCTCCATCTCTCTATCTTCCCACTCCAGTATCCAAGACTTTTCCCCTGCAGCCCCCCTTCACTGGAATGACCTCCCTCGTTCCATCCGCCTCTCTCCTACTCTGTGCTCCTTCAAACGTGCACTGAAAACCCACCTCTTCCTTAAAGCCTACCAACCATCCACATAACCCCTTCACCTCCACTCACTCTCCCTTTGCCTCTTCTGGCTCCCCTTGTGTCTTTCTGTTTTCCCTCCCTTAGGATGTAAGCTCAAATGAGCAGGGCCCTCTTCCCTCCTGTCTCCTCACCTGTTCTTCTGCTCCATGTTTGTTGCTTTAACTTGCCTGGAGTTTCTGAAGTACTGGTATTTTTGTTTATTGTTTTGTGCTGTTCCACCCTGTATAGTGTACTGTTTGTATGATGTACAGCACCACGGAAACTTTGTGGCGCCCAACAAATAAAGGATAATAATAATAATAATAATATCTCTCTTTCTCCCTCGCTCTCAAGATATTTTTCACTTTCTCCCTCACACTTTCTCTCTTTCTCCCTCTCAGGCCTATTTATTAAAAACAGGAGATAGGGATTATTTATATCACTGTTTATCACAGCGATAGAAAACTTGCTTTCACCATCATTTATTAATAAAATATCACTGCGGTGAAACCATCCAGGAGCATTAAGGCTTACCTCATCACTTGGTCTGCCAGAGAAATTAGCAGGTGTGACCCAGCTGCCGGTTCACTGAAGTCCTGAGCTTGGGTTTACATTTAAAGTTGTTGGTAACAAAAATGAAAAATGTTTGAAAATAGAAAGAAAATATATACTTTACAATCATTCATCTTTTCATTGTTGAAGGACTGCGGCAGTATTGCTGCACTAGTTGTTAAATAGGCTTCTCCATGCTGGCGATAGCAGTGCTGTCACCGGCGGTTACCCTTTCATAGATTAAGGAGAAGCCTTACCTCTGGCAAAAACACCTGTATTGCCGGAGTTAGAGATTTTCTCTGTTTAATAAATAGGCCCGCCTATCTCTCTCTATTTCTAGCTCTCTATCTCTTTCTCTTTCTGTCTCCTCATGTTCCTCTTTCTCTCCCTTCCTCTGTCTAGCTCTCCCTCACACTTTATCTCTCGGTTTCTCACTCTCTATTTCTCTCCTTCCTTTTATGCTATCTCCTCTCTTTCCTCTCCGTCTCTTTTTCACTCACTCTTTCTCTTTCTTATTCTGTTTCTGTCTCTCTGTTCATCTCTTTTTCTTTCACTCTTTCCTCTTTCATTCTCTCTTATCTCTCTCAGTCTCTAGCTATTTATATTTCTTTCTTTTTTTCTTTCTTTCTCTCTTCATCTCTTTTTCACCCTCATTGTATTTGTCTCCCTCTCTCTCTCCCAGCTGAAGGTGAAATATCTGGCACTGTGAAGGGTTATGTCACATTCTGACTTTAGCTCCCTTCTGACAAAAGACTGCACTCCAGTAATTACCCCCTACCTTGTGCATTTTCCCTGTGTGCAGCAATTTAGGATTAAACTTGTGTAACAGGATGGACCTCCTATGCCACCCTGTCTGTTGTGTTGCTGTGGACCGGCTGGGCTTGCCTTGCCCCGCCCCCTTTCTTTCTCCCAAATGCGCCCTCTAACCTCAATAGGAGGGGCTTTTGATGCTGCCACCACTAGGCTCCTTAGCGGCACCTACAACTGCGTACTTCTGGGTAACTCTCGCTGCTAGTGTACCCCCTTGCTGGTACACCTGGGCTGGTATCCCTGACCTCTTGCCTTCAGATCAGTGTTGCTGTGGATGGTTCCCAGTGGCCTTTCACACTGGCCAGAGCTGTAGGGTAGCGGGCATAGCGTTGGTACTAGATGCTGAATCCTAACCTCAGAACAGCCAGATAACGGATAAGATTTGGTCTAATCTGTGGTCGTTGAAATTACAGCAGGTAAGTAGGAGTCAAATCAGATTCCTTAAGCAGTGATGTTTATTAGTCCTGAAAAAGACAGTTTCACTAGTTTGAGGTACTAGTGATATCCAGAAAGTACAGATGGTGAACTGATACATGGTCAAACAGTACTCGTTTTTATACAGTTTTAGACACAGCCAGGCAGGGAGTAAACCAGCCCCCTTTTCCGACCAGGCCACAAAAAGTCTGAAATATTTCAATCAATGATTAACATCAGGATGTGAGATATTCTTTAAACTTGAAATTTATACTTAACAAAATTTACACTAATCTGTAATATCCTAAATCACATTGTTCAGACTTTTCCCTTCACTTTAACAAGGCAGGATAACAGGTAAATGAACAGAAATGAGGTCCCCTTGGCGCACACAGAGTGTAGAGGTACAGATAGTGAAAAGATATGGGCAAGATATATGTCTCTTGCATTTATTTGATACAGGTTTACAACATCAGACCACATAAATCATATGCATCAAACATAGGTTGCAACCTTGCAGGATGTGTCATAAGTCAAATGAAAACAGTAAAAACACATCTAATATAATAGTAAAACAAAATAACAGTGTAATTCCTGATGGAATAAGATATTTAAGATAAAACAGCTGGCCAAGGACAATTCATCCAAATATGCAGAGTATTGGAGAAAGTATCCAATAAATGTCAATATATAAATTCCTAACGGACAGAGAATTCCATCCTATTGATAGTAGACCTGAGTCATTATGATAGAGAACTCAGTGGTAGCGAAGCTTTCTTTCCCCAAACGGTTTGGAAAACAGTCCAAGCAAACTGGTGGTGTAACAATGCCAGATAAACAGAGGCTGATACACTACCCCCGGGGGGTAAACCTTTATCTTTCCCGGTGGTTGCCGGCTGAAAAAACCAAACAGTAAATGAAACAATCCAGTGCAGGCGCTGTCTGTGGACGGGTGGTTAGAAGGCTAGGGACTTACCCCAGATAAGTATAGACGCTTCCCCGATAGTTGCCACGCCGCTCCTCTCGCATCTGGATGTTCGCTGGAATCAGGAAGTCGCGGCCGCGGCTTCCGATCTTGTGCGCCTGCGCATGCGATAGTGGTGTTTGTAGCGTACAATCCTCTATTAGCTCTAGTCAGAGCATGGAGCAATGTAGAGGAGAGTTTGCAGAATCAGGAGCCAACGCGTTTCGCCGGAGCTTCTTCAGGGATATCAACAGGGGAATAGAAAGCTGCTACTTAAATGATTTTCTGGCGGAGGTCCGCGAGGTGGTTGGTTTTAATTGCCAGCCCCAGATTGGTCCTGTTAATGATTGACATGTCCAGGCACCAATTATAAAAGGTTAAGTCAATGTATTGTATTTCTTCAGAAGGGGATACAGCCAATAATTACCCAATTATAACGGGAAAACAGAAATAAAACTTAGATGTAAATAGGTATGGAATAAAGAGCATAGACACTTGTTCTGAAAGAACATAAATCATGAATAAAGCAAAGATTACAGGAATTGGTTAAGCTCGAAGTCTATATTTAGACCTCGTGGAGCTAAAGTATTAAGGTTGAAAATGAATCGCGATTCTTCTTGTGAATGTAGTCTAATGTAATCCCCCCACTCCAGGGTCTGTCCACTTTTTTAATACCCATGAAATGGAGTTGGGAGGGATCCTGGGTATGGTGACTACGGAAGTGTTCAGACACACTATGGGTCTCAAGCCCATTTCTTATATTTCTTTGGTGCTCGGCCACTCTGATATGGAGTTGTCTAATTGTTCTCCCTACATATTGTAGCCCGCATGGGCATTGCAGTAGGTAGATTAACCCCGATGTGTCGCAAGTAATTCTGCTTTTGATAGTGAATTCCTTCTTGGTTGAATGACAGACATAGGAGGTGATGGGTTTGGTGCTATGGTTGCCTCTGATTTTACAGGCATGGCACCTGTTGCAGTAATAAAAGCCCTTTTCTCTTCCACCTAACCAGATGCCTTTTAGAGAAGTTATTGTTGGAGGTATAGTACTACAGACTAACTGTTTCTTGAGGTTGTCGGCCTTAGTGTAGACAAATTTGGGCTTTTCAGGCAGTATCTGTTTCAATTTCTCATCTCCTAACAAGACCTTCCAATGTTTTTTTATAAATAATAGGATGGAACTTTCTGTCCGTTAGGAATTTATATATTGACATTTATTGGATACTTTCTCCAATACTCTGCATATTTGGATGAATTGTCCTTGGCCATGTTTTATCTGAAATGTCTTATTCCATCAGGAATTACACTGTTATTTTGTTTTACTATTATATTAGATGTGTTTTTACTGTTTTCATTTGACTTATGACACATCCTGCAAGATTGCAACCTATGTTTGATACATATGATTTATGTGGTCTGATGTTGTAAACCTGTATCAAATAAATGCAAGAGACATATATCTTGCCCATATCTTTTCCCTATCTGTACCTCTACACTCTGTGTGCACCAAGGGGACCTCATTTCTGTTCATAAACTATTCAATCAAGGGTTGGGACTACCCCTTCATTATTGGCCCCCCCAGGCAGCCTTACTCTAATACACTTCAAGGGAGCGCTAACCACCCCATCTTCTAAGGATAACAGGTAAAGACTCCCTGCTGTGCTTTCAGGCTAAAAAGACGCGTTGACCACTTCACATGAAAATAATTAATTAGCATGAGGCTTCCTTTAGAAAAGTTACGAAACCAAATGATGACATACTGTCTCAGGAGTTACAAATCAAATTTCCCCCAATATTTGCTTAGTGTATCAGAAATCAGTACAATACTGATACAGAAATATAAAACATTCTAAAAAATCAGTACATTTGCAATCATATAAATTGGTGCCTGCACCGCTAATTAATAAATAATAATAAATTTCTACAATAAATTAAGTCTACGTGATCCAGCCACAGCTTGATTATAAGAAACAGAGATAAAACGCATGTAACAACGTTAACTATAACCATCACAAATCTGGAAAAAATCTCTGGAGAGCACAAGAAAAAAAAAACAGAAAAGTAAAGCAGCATTCAAGGCATAATAGATGGTACATGTACGGCTCTTGTGACAATAAAGCAACAGAGTGAACTTATAATAGTTCCAGGACTTTTAATTTGTGACTAATTTGTTGTACAATGAGGTTGCTGCTCTCTAATTGTGATTGCCATTTTAATTTTACTCATGGCTGTGCAACTAACAATGTATGGTCTGGTAATTAAAATTAATTGTACTTTCACCTGCATATTTCTAATAGGCTGCAGAATTTTGTCTCAGAGCTTGACGTTTTCACTCTCTGAAAGATGCTGAACACATTTAAGCGAGTTCATTTATGCCAGACTGGGTAGTCCCCATATAAAACTGCCTTTTACCCATTTGTATATTAACGCTACATTCATCTTGCAAATATTTAGTTTTTTAGGTATGCTCGACTAGGGAAAGAGCACTGATTGTCCTCTTTATTGAAAGAAAACGCATGAAATGGGTGGGTTTAGAACACCTGTAGCCAATCAGAGCATTAGAACGTTAAACGTAATACAAAGTATTGCACAGGGCATCCGCGAGTAGTTTGAAGTGGGAGGAGCTAGGTCAACATGTCAACGGGGTATGCTCGCTACATGCACACTTTAAGTGCTCTTATTTGACCACGGAAAATCTTCACAAAAAAAAAGAGAACTTCCTTAAATGACACAGAGCCATAACCATGTCATGTTACCTGTCATTATTCTATTATTTAATCTGTTTTCAAAATGTTACCAGCTGTTTGAAGGCAGCACGGTTTATGAAATTGAATCAGATCATTACACCAACTACGCTGTTGGTGTGACTACACAAACGATATTCCCAATTCCCTGAATGTCATTTCAACATCTTTCAGGGACCTTTGCTGCAAATGAAATGCTGGCCTGTTTCTTAGTACTGAATGCTGAGATACCATCTGTCCGTTCTCCTGCACTCTAAGGTCACCGCACAGATTGTTGAGTATTCATGTATTGCTAATGGCTCACACCCCTTTGCATTTAGGATTTGTATTGTAATTACTTGTTATCCTATATGAGCTATTAAGAAGGCAGGCACTGATTTATTTTATTTCTTTCACGCTAGACGTTAATGTATTTGCTTATTAACAATATATATAGATAACAATCATTAGATAAAATTAAAAAATGCTTGCAGTCCATTTATTTTTCTCCATCCTACAAAATGGGGGCTAGGTGTATTTTTTATTTTAAATGGAAATGGAAAAAAGTTTGCTTTTCCGCTTGAATAGAGAATTATTTTGGTATAGATTTAGTTAACGTTGAACCTGATGTGTCCAGGGGGGTATATTTACTAAACTGCGGGTTTGAAAAAGTGTAGATGTTGCCTATAGCAACCAATCAGATTCTAGTTATCATTTATTTAGTATATTCTACAAAATGACAGCTGGAATCTGATTGGTTGCTATAGGCAACGTCTCCTCTTTTTCAAACCTGCAGTTTAGTAAATATACACCCAGGTGGTTTGTTTTATAAAGAGCTTTTGTAGCAATGGCAAATGCATTGACAGATAACCACATCTTGTTCCTATATCGTTATTTATGAAAAGAGGCATACTGCAATGAGAGATATGGAAAAGTTATCAGAAGGCGCAAACGTATATTCCCTGTGTTCACAAATAGAGCTCCTTTAAGAAATGTAGAATGATGTTTAGGAAGTAAAAGCTCGATATAATTTCAGTTTTGTACCTATTTTAAGTTTACAGCAAGAGGCTCTGCACACAGATCAACATAGATGTCTGAAATATAGTTGGCATGGAGAAATAGTCTGTGGAACGCCTCTAGAGGTAATTTTAATTAATTATTGTCTTTATTTAAACAGAACATAAAATGAGCACCCTTCAACCATAGGTATTTTAAATAATGAATGGGTTCATGTTCAAAGTTTGATACCGCCCAATCCCCTTCCTGCTGTAGAAATATGGCACTTGCGCAGATATTGCTGGATATCTTCTGCGCAGTCCCCTGACTACCCCCAAGAAGGGACTCTGGTTTGAGTCTCCTTACCCTACCTGTCGACAGCGCCAGGAAAATGGCAGATGCTGTCACGGCTGTGGGTCCCGGGTGGACAACCCGGGACCCCCTTGACCCATGGGGGTTTCTCCTCAACACCCTTCACCCATTGTAGATTCGCCACTGCCTTCAAAGCAGTAGTGCAGTTTTGCATGTTACCATGTATATGTCTTCACTCTCTATAAGAATAAATAACATTAACCGATTCACAACAGCTTTCACACACATATCCCATATAAGGGGGATTCTGTTTTTAATAATTATATGCAATCTGTCACAATGAGATATTTTACTGTCACGCATTCAAAGACTAGTGGGAAAAAATGGCAGAAAACTAACTTTATTGTTTCACATGGAAGTCACTAATGTTTAGCTAGAATTTTACCAGCTTGATTGTAAGGTAACAAAAGTCATCTTAACAGTGGGCATAACAAAATAATTGTTTTTTTCTTTTTAATCTTACAATAAAATGTTTTTTTTTTTCTTCTTCCTTTAATTAAGAGAAAATGGTGATGTTGAGAATTGTCATTCTTTGTCCAGTTTTGGGATTGCCAGATTTGCAAATAAATTCTGAATTTGACTGCAAAATAGTTATTTTTAACACCATTTTTAAAATCATAAATAAAACTGTAGTCCCACCAGCAGAGAACTCACCACAAACTCACCGCAAGCTCACCTTGAAAATTCAACCTCAAGTAAAACAATATAGTTTGACAAATGTCAAATGAAATGTTCATGTTGGGTAGGTTTTGTACAACTATTGTCCTTATGATTTATAGAGGGTGGGTGACTGCACCCTAAGTTCTCAGGCATGAATATGCAGGGCCATCTTAACATCATTATGGGCCCCCGGGCAAAGCCGTGCACCGGGGCCCCTATATATATATATATATATATATATATATATATATATATATATATATATATATATATATATATATATTATATAGATAGATAGATAGATAGATAGATAGATAGATATAGATAGATGTACTTGCTCAGTGACCCTTGAAGGTTTTTTTGCAGGTTTTTTTCTTTTGTAGGATTATTTATTCTAATTAAGAGCCCTGCCTATGGGGCCCACTTGCCCGTGGGGCCCCCGGGCACCTGCCCATCATGCCCAATGGAAAAGATGGCCGTGTGAATATGTTAATACTGTATTCCCAAACCCATCCACCGGCAAAAGAAAAGAAAAATCCAGATTAAAAACAATGAAGTTTCTGCACACTAGAGAGGAGCTAATGATCAAAACCAGGAGTAGTAGGGGATCCCCTTCTCCAGCAGCCAGTCACAATCGCCCAGCATGGCAAAACAATTGGGATTGGCTGCCATTTGGACTACAATGGATCAAGAAGAAGAAAAGATTGTATTGTATGTCTAATAAAGTATTTAACAAGGCTTAGGGAGTATTTTATGCAATTCATGCAGAGGTGCTCAACCCCAGTACTCAAGAGCTACCAACAAGTATGTTTTTGGGATTTCTCCCTGTAGAAACAGGTGAGATAACTAATGATCCAGTAACTCACCTGTACATGATTAAGAAATCCTGAAAACATGATCTGTCTGTAGCTCTTGAAGACTGAGCTTGAGCAGATCTGAATTAAGGTATATTTTAATATTGGGCATGTGGCCTTTTGAGCTCCTGTCCACTATACTGGGCTCAATGGACTGGCAAAGTTGTCGCTCCAGACACACCAATCTTGATAATTGCCGTGGCCCCCACAGCCAATCGGATCAGTCTGAGCACCGGTTCCTCTCAGCGCAGGTCTGGTAGCCTCTGGGAGGAGTGGCGTGCTGTTTATTGGTAGTGGGACAACATGCTCATGGTGTTCTTGTTATAGTGGAAACCAGGTCATGTAGCCTTTCTGGCAATATATTACTTAACAGCGTCCCACCTAATCTAGTGGGTTCTCCAATGACTGCTGCTGTCATGGGAGGTCTAACTCCTTACTTTGTTGTTGTCCATTGCCTCTATGAAAAAGCATGCAAAAAAAGCATGCAAAAAGGATTATGAAGGAGATATACTATATATATATATATATATATATATATATATATATATATGTAAATTTTAAGGGTATGTGTAACCTAGAGGTCTATTGTTTCTATACTAGGTGTTATGAATAAAGCATAGAGGATCTATACCACTGGCCTAATTACCTCTTACACCAGTGAGGCCACACAAAGACCATATAATGAACCTCTCAGTAGGAATCATATATTTGTGTTTAAGCATTTATATTAGTTACAAGTAGGTGAAAAACCTAAATTCCATGTTAAGTTACATTTGAAATTGTATATAAATAGTCCTGCCTGCCTCCACTGTAGGGAAGGGAAAAGGTTGAAAATGAGACCTCCCAATTGAATTGATAAAAAATGAAATCTCTAACGCACAAGTAGATAGGTTAGAAAAAAATACATGCAGACTTTTCATATTTTTTCTTCCAACATTTCAACAAAAATAAATAATGATAACAATAATCATCCAAAACGGAATAATATTACCGAGATGACAATCTTCGGAGGTATAAGCATTTTTTTCCTCTTTTTGTTCCTTCAGTTAAAAGCAGTATTTCTTTCCTTTCCGAAAGAGCAAAACTGACAAGAATTGACTGCGGTGGTTTGTAAACGACATGGAAACATTTTGTAATTTAGAGGAAATTTGAGAAAACAATCCATTCCCCTCCCTATTATCTCGCCTTCCTATAAGCTTAGCTGACTGCTCCAAGATCAGCATGCAGCATTCTCTTGGCCAGCCTTCTGCAGAAATTAGCTGACACTTTCACTGTAGATAACGGAGAGCTGTAGCATTAAGACTTGAGAAAGCATTAATCTTTCCTAAATTAAAATCTGTACCACAGTGTTTAAGATTGAGGCCACCATGGTTCAGTACTGTTTGACCGCCAATTTTGATAAAAGTGTTTTAAGAGAGGTGAGACACAGATAAATTGCCCACAGCGGCAAAACAGCAGAGAGGGTAAGTGTTTAGTATATTGTCTCCAATCATACACACTGTGGTGTCAGACAAATGCTTACATAAAATGCAAAGCAGTAGTACAGTAGTAAAAATGCATTGTAATTTATTTATCAGATGTGATACAGATAGCTCTCTGTAGACGATACATTGCTGGGAGCATTTATGGAGGAAAAGATAACAATGAAATATAATTTAATATATGTACATTTAGAAAAATAAATAGAAAATAAAATATAATTACATACCAAATTAAAATAATTTAATAACCTATAAAAAAAAAAATTCTGTATCACCAGCATACACCATAGAGTATTACAGATATGTCTTACAAGGGATTACAAAAAAAAATACATTGGACTGCATAAATACAGTCTTCAATTAATACATTGGAGGGGGAGTTGTGTGAAATTGCTGAAAATGATTTTATTGCATTCATTTTCGGGTAAGATTTATTTTTAATTTTAAAGATACTCAATTTTTACAAGTTAAGGGATACAAGAACAAACAGTGAATGACAAAGTAATAAGGCATAATGTTGTGAAAAAGGCAGATTTTTATGACAATCTCATTGAAGTCATTTCAGTGTAGTGTTTAAATGGATACTTACATTTATTGGTTGAAAATTACATAATAAACTGAAAAAAAAAATTAAACAGCTTACAGTAACCACTAGCCAATAACAGTTTTTTTATTCATTATAATAAATTTAATAATATTTCTCATTTTAACATACTAAAATATTTAATTTTCGACTTATGCTTATTTAATTTTCATCCGCTCCGTGTTTTTAAAATCCAATGGGAACATATTGGAATGCAAATTATATTTAGTATAGTATTATATCATATCATATCTTTTGCATGTATTTTATACTCTGTGACAACTCAGTATTTAATTGCTTAAATCTTACTTTGCAGAAATTTGTTCACATTTCAAATTCAAGTATAAAATAACCTGATTTTTTATTTATTTTTTAAAAAGTGTTTTGAATATTTAACTAAAAATTATGTTTATCCAAAATATCTTATGTTTAGTACAATATATCATGACTTCTTCATTTTTTGTCTAATATCTTTAAATCTAAATGATAAAATAACAACAATTGCTTTTGTTAGGGTTAAGTTTATGATGATAAATTAAAATAAACTTCGGGTTTTATGATTTAGTGCCATTTTTAAGCTTTTTATTGGGACTTTGAAAAAATAAGCAAACGACCGCTTTCTTCAATATAAATTACCTAAAATATGATCCTTCCAGCCTTTAGTTTATTTCTCAAAATAGACCCGCAATGCCCAATAAATTGAATGTACTGACTAAGGTTTTAGATCCTAAAATAGCCATATGAGGTTTATGATGGAAAACACAGATTTAATAGGGTTAGGTAATAATCATTTTAAGGTCAAGTGCTTTAAAATTAGATATAGATTATAAAGTTGTAAATGATAAAAAAATAAAAATAAAAAGAAAGGGTTCGAGAAGATGAACAGAGCTAGCTCCTTTTCAGGGCAATTATAAAGAGAGAACACACACACATTATGTACTAATACAGAGCATTTATCAGAAAAGCTGCCTTTATTATAAGATTTTATGCCTTGACAATCACCCTTCTCCCTGGCTGTAATCTGGCAGGTTTGGATCAATATAGGATGTAGTGAGCATTGTATTGAAAGGCTCCCTGATTTCTTTGCAGAAGTGAGGTCTTGTACTCAACCGTTGCACATTGGTAAAGTATAATATGGGGTGATTGCCACTGTATCTCAGGACCAAGGGCCTGATTTATTAAGGAACTTAAATTAAGAAGTTTCTTATTTAAGTCTCCTGGACAAAACCATGTTACAATGCAAGGGGTGAAAATTAGTTTTCTGTTTTGCACATAAGTTAAATACTGACTGTTTTTTCATGTAGCACACAAATACTTGATAGCTTATTCGTACACTGAAATTTAAAGTTGATATTTGTGTTCTACATGAAAAAACAGTCAGTATTTAACTTATGTGCAAAACAGAAAACTAATTTTCACCCCTTGCATTGTAACATGGTTTTGTCCAGGAGACTTAAATAAGAAACTTCTTAATTTAAGTTCCTTAATGAATGCCCCAAGACTTTAGGAGATTCCAAGTCCTCCATATTTAATCTTGTAACGTGAACTTGGTGTGATGGTTCATAGCATATTCCAATGGAATTGTGGACATTATGTTGTTTACTTTGCAAAATCCTTAATTTTCTACTCATTTGCTGTGGTTTAAATGCAATAACATGATTAATTTAAAGGCAAAATGAATGCTTAAAATACATTATTAGTCTATGAATGTATGTTATTATTAATTTGCATACTATTTCCCAATTGATTTTCATACCTGGGCTGCAAACGAGACTAAACATCAAGAATCTCTGCCCTAAGGTTTCCAGGACACAGCTCAGCTAAAATTTCGAAAACAGCGTCCATGATTTTCTGAGAGACGACGGTCAAGACGGTCATGTGGTTCCATGCAAATTTCTGCTATGAGGTCCCAAAATGTCTTATTATGCCCCTGCATAACATAGTAAATAAATTATAAATATACATTATAATATAGGAGAACACTAGTACAAGCGATCATTGCAAAAGTCTGCAGAACTCTGGAGAGGGTGAATTATTGCTTTAAAAATTAAGAGAATTAATAAAGAAACAATGAGGTTGACAGGTTTGGAAACAACAACTGAAACAAATCCATTTGCAACACCCCATTCTAGCTGCATATAAAGCAATATCTCTGCAATGTGAACTGAAAGAGACATAACAGGACATTACTGTTCATAAAGTATTTTACTTTCCCCCTGTTGTTATACTGATCTCCCCGGAAACAGGTCATTCCCCAATAGGAGATGCATAGCAGTTATTGTCACTTAAGCAAAAATCAATAAAGTAAATATTAAGGAATACAATGTTTAATTACTAAAATGAGTGACAAACCTCTGCCGCACTTTTCATCTGTGAAGTTTCTCATTGCACTATGTACACCGTCAGTTTGACTGTATTCAAAGGTTGTCCAGTTATTTTTGGGGAAGGCATTGTGGAGAATCATTTCATCAGTTTAATGTAGAAAAAAACATTTCATCAGTTTAATTTAGTAATTTGGGCCTTGTTGAAAAAAATCTTCTAAATCTCCCCTTAGTTAGTAAAGACAATACCCAAAACACCCATGGTTCAGGAACTGCTCACCACCTCCAGTGCTGTTAACAGTTGTTTCTCAAGGTATTAATGCTTAAAAACATATTAGAGGCCGAATTTAACAGCTGTCAATGCAGCTAATAGACTTGTCAGAGCAGACATCCAATCAGCTGCATTGACAACCTTCCAGTTCAGCCTGCGTGCTCTCTAACTTCTCTACCGGTGCAATTAAGGATGACCAGCTTACACTAAACCCCCCGCGATTGTACTAGTTGGGGGAGGGCGGTTTATTGATATCATGTATTATTTTTAAAGAGTTCTCCTTTAAGACATCAAAACATTCATTTAAACTTCCATATATTTTACTGGATCATTTCCACACCTGTGATTCAAACAGAAACTGTGTTAATCTGTAAATTGTAGGCTATACCTTCTGCGGACAAATGACACCTATTGAAGAGGCATAGCTAGCTGTCATGTTGCAGCAACAAGTCAACATTGCAAGCTATATTACCTGATCATAACCTTGCCCTCAATGATTTTAATTTAAAAATTAGCCTGCTATAACAAATTTCATGGAAACCTTCCTAACACCAGTGGTATCAGTCAAGGAGAATTTGCAGTAGACAACATTTCTTTCATCATTTTGATATTTAATGGGTCTAAAGAACGTCTTTGATATTATAATCTGCACCACGGAGTTAACAAACAACCGATTGTGTCATTTAGATGTGCGCTACATTTCATCCCTGCACTGCGATGTACCTATGAAAATAACCATAAACAGTCAGCAAACATTCGCAGTACTAACAGTTATAAAAAAAAGTAATTGTGCATGGAATGACAATTTACAGCGCAATTGTAAAATGGGACGAGGAGCTGGAAATTAAAGACACACAAGTGGAAATAAAATACTGATAAGAGAGAGTCTCATTTCTTTCATAGTGCAAAATGTTGGATGCATTTGATCTCCGAACATTTGTCTTTGTGTTATTTGCAGACCATTTGGCTAAAAAATACCATTCTTCTTTACAGCTTGATGTAGTATAATTATATAACAAACACAGGCCGGGTTGGCTTCACATGTAGATAGAAGCTTTAGAAAGGTTTATGTGTTGCTCGGTACCATAACTCTATTATAGCTAAGGCTGAAGGACATCCGCAGATTAAGCAGGTGAAGAGACAAAGAGTAAAACACAAATGATTGGGATAGTCAAGACGCATATGTTTGTTTATAGCAATTTTTGTTCCCAATCTTCCTCGCTGCGCTCAATATTCTATCAGGTTTCACGTAAGGAAGAGCTTTGTATGAAAGAACAGCATCCTGGGTAACACAAGGTTCTGCGGCCGGTGGAAGGTACACCTGTGTGTATATAAATTAAGTAGCTCTTATGCCAAACATCACAGCGAGGAGGTCAGCGCCAAAGAGGAAAATGTCAGCACAGCATGCAAACGCAATGCAAATACATTACTTCTCTGAATAAGCAGCATTTGGGTAAGAATGAGTGTGAGGTGGCCGTTCCCTGCGTGGTTCTTGCTGAATCTGGGGCCGTGACTGGCTCCGGATGTAGTTCAGATTCTCCGCCATATATATATATATATATTTATATATATATATATATATATATATATATTGTAACAAAAGGAGGCATTTAGCTGGCAATATGCAGAGAAAGCAGGGAAGTAGAGTAAAACATTGGCACAGTTATGTACCTAGATGGAGATTAACCCAGGTAAAAACATATGTGTAGTTTAAAATTGGTTTACTTACATGATTTAAAAGCTGCTTCCTCTCAGCAAACAGACAGGGTGGGTCTGATAGTCTAAACAGAGCCAGGGATGGGCGTTTCCTTTTAAAGAGAAGGTGGGTGTGTCACCTGTCCATCAAGCTAGGCCTGTGGGAGGAGTGTCAGGTATAAAACCCTGCTTGTTTCATTGTTCAGAGAAATCAACGCTGGGCTAGCTGGCTGATCTGGACAGAGAGCTGGACTATGTATAGTAAGCGATGAGGGTCTCCATAATTGCTGTGCAAGTATACGGTGTCAAAACGTTATTACCATCCTGACAATAAAGAACCATAAAAAGGAAGAAGTTGTACGCGTGTGCTTCTGCAGTAGCGGGCTCTTGCCACATTATATATATATATATATATATATATATATATATATATATATATATATACATGTACACACACAGTGCTGTGCAAAATTTTAGGCAGGTGTGAAAAATTGCTGCAAAGTAAGAATGCTTTCAAACATAGAAGTGTTAACAGTTTATTTTTATCAATTAACAAAATGCAAAGTGAATGAACAGAAGACAAATCTAAATCAAATCAATATTTGGTGTGACCACCCTTTGCCTTCAAAACAGCATCAATTCTGCTAGGTACACTCGCACACAGTTTTTGAAGGAACTCGGCCGGGAGGTTTATCCAGACATCTTGGAGAATTAACCACAGATCTTCTGTGAATGTAGGCTTGCTGAAATCCTTCTGTCTCTCATTGATGTTGAGATCAGGGCTCTGTGGGGGCCATATCATCACATCCAAGACTGCTTGCTCTTCTTTACAATGAAGATAGTTCTTAATGACATTGGTTGTATGTTTGGGGTCCTTGTCCTGCTGCAGAATAAATTTGAGCCAATCAGACGCCTCCCTGATGGTATTGCATGATGGATAAGTATCTGCCTGTAGTTCTCAGCATTGAGGACATTAATCCTGACCAATTCCCCAACTCCATTTGCTGAAATACAGCCCCAAACTTGTAAGGAACCTCCACAATGCTTCACTGTTGCCTGCAGACACTCATTATTGTACCACTCTCCAGCTTTTCAGGTGAGCAAGTAGCCTTCTGTTACAGCCAAAATATTTTAAATTTTGACTCATCTGTCCAGAGCACCTGCTGCCATTGTCCTGCACCCCAGTTCCTATGTTTTCATGCATAGTTGAGTCACTTAGTCTTGTTTCCACATCAAAGGTTGGCTTTTTGGCTGCAATTTTGCCATGAAGACCACTTCTGGCCAGACTTCGCCGAACAATAGATGGGTTTTCATGAGTCCCACCGGTTTTGGTCACTTCCGAGCCGAGGGGCCGGAGAGAGGTACAATAATGAGTGTCTGCAGGCAACTGTGAAGCATGGTGGAGCTTCCTTGGGTGGAAGCGCATACTTCAAGATTGTGATATCCGTTCATAAAATAGAATTGCAAGGCAAAAAGTGAGCAACTACAGAGCAATTGATTAAAATAATCAGTTTAATTTAAAAAAACAACAGACACGGAATTCCTAAAATAAACCTCTAGAACCTCCCTAATTATGGTATTTGTGCAAAAATGAAAGTTGACAGCAGGTGCTTAAAAGGGTGGAGTTATCCAGAAAGGAGAAAAAAGGGAAACATTTCCCCAACATACTGCTGTGAACCAGTAAAATAGCTGCTTTTCTACTTGTACAGAAAAATGTAGAATTCTCAGTTACACACATTTGCAAATGCATGATAAGCCACCCGCCACTTCAAGGCGCTTCTGCTAATAGGGTGGTCCTAACTCTAATCATTGAGAGTCCCTATATACTGGGTCATACATTCATGAGTTTTTATATTGAGAGCTAACTTACCAAGAGGTACCCTAAAAGCCTCCAAATGGCTATAGAGCACCAGCACCCCCCCATCAGCTACTGATACCAACATGCCGTTCAAACAACAATTATGGAATTTGCCTTTAGTCGCTTCCTTTCACATAGAGCTGGACGTGCTCATCGGTACCCAGCAGCCCCCAGGAATATGGTAGTTGAGGCTTATTCTGAGGCACTTGGTCAGGAGAATATTGAATACGGAAGGGCCAAAACAGATGTGTAAGTGCCAAGGCAAAATAAACACAGAGGACTGTGCACAAAGATGAAATGTAGGACACTGGCAAGATCCAAGGTCAGGGCAGTTGGCAATTTGGAGAATAGTCAGTATCCAGGGAGAAGTCAGTGCAGGCACCAGTCCAAAAGTAGTCAGCATCCTGGAAAGTAGTCAGCATCCTGGAAAGATCAGGACAGGTGGCAATCCAAAGGCTCAAAACCAGAGTTAGGCAAATATCAGTGTACCCTGAAGGCAGAATTCAAAGCAGGCAATAAACTGGAACCCAGCCAGACTAAGTCCACTGCACATATAACAGGCAGTGAGGAGTAAAGCTGCCTGAATTACAAGGAAGCAGACAGCCGACCAACATCCTCCTTAGGAGCAAAGCCTCCACAGCCTCCGTGCGATCACTTGATCCCATTTCAAACTATCTACCCGGCTATTCTTAATCATCCATAGCAGCCAAGCAGCCAGCAGAGAGGAAAGATTTCGTAGTTGAGCGAGTCTGCACCTGCAGCTCTTAACAATATTATAGTTGGTTCACAGTGCGTGGTAGGGTTCTGGCGGTTCCATAATATTGTGGAGTGCATTTTCCTAGCATGGTTTGGGGGGCAGTCATTCCCTTAGTAGCAAGGTCAATGCTAATCACTGCTTCATGCTAGTGTGTCAATCTTCACCACATGTTGCAGCATTTTGTTGTCATGGGGGGTCCTCCAGGATAAGAATTTCCCAATTTACAAAGCACAGATTGTATTTTCCAACATCATTAACCAGGCATCTGCTGAGTGACTTTCTTGTGGAAGAATGGCACCATATGCCTATTGCACATTTCAAGTCATCGATAGACTCAACACCTACAAACTATAATGATCAAGATGCCCTTTCATATCCTTTTCACACTGCCGACCCTTCGATTTCCCAAGTATATGAATCTGGGATATTGTCCGATGACAGAGCCTCTCACCCCGGCAAATTCATGGGTCTACGCAGGTCTCCCTGGCAACATCATAAGAGGAGCTTTGATTGGCTCCTCTTGTGATGTTGATTTTTTAAAAAAAAATATTTACCTTTCAATAGTTTTCAACCCGGGTCTCACCATTCAGACTGGCATCTACCCGGGTCGGACCTGGAATAACGCTTCAAAAGACCCGGGATCAATTCCCGGGTCATCCGACCCAGGTAGATGCAGGGGACCCTGTTCACACTCAGCCTCGATTGGGTGGTCGGGGCGAGCCCCAGCAATAACCCAGGTATTTTTAGGCAGTGTGAACAGGGTATAAGTAACTTTATATTGATCTTTGCATTTTTGTGCACTACAGTACTTAAAGTAATCACCATTTTGCTTACAGATGAGCAATGAAAAAAACAACAACAACTTCTCAAAGCCAATTATCCTCAACTGGAGAGAAAATTCCCTCCACACTCCAATACAACAATCAGATTGCAGTGAACATGATCAATGTTTCAACATTCTAAATAATTTGCATCCTTTACCATTGACCATTTTGCTCTAAAGAATATTTTTGACATTCTAATATGTGGAAATGGAGTCAACAAACAACCTGATATCTTGTTATATAAAGCCAACAAGACATTCAAGTCAACAGACACGGTATACTGTAAATTAAATTAATTAAACTAATTCTCTTCTACACTAAACC
This sequence comes from Mixophyes australis, assembly GCA_036250195.1. Taxonomy (NCBI): domain Eukaryota; kingdom Metazoa; phylum Chordata; class Amphibia; order Anura; family Limnodynastidae; genus Mixophyes; species Mixophyes australis. The sequence continues at coordinate 471,976,585 of JAVHZZ010000001.1, forward strand.
ATGGGCAACTTCTGCTGATTGTTCTGAATTCTCATAACACTTTTTCCTTTGGCTGTTGGTGTCTGGATTTTTTCTAATTCGTGTCACTTTTTGTAATATAAGTTGGTAACCAGAACTGAACCCCACGTTTCTCACGGGGTCTTACCAAGGACAAGATTATTTATTTCTCACTTAATACGTGATAATCATTGTGAAGATACCGGGTGTATCTGGCCCAATGCTACCCACTTCACGCTGGCTGGCCACCCACGGGTGCCTTCCTATGCCAGGGAAGTCTACCCAGCACCTTCTAGGATTCGTATGGTCACTCAGGCAAAATGCAGTTATAAACATACAACAGTATATTTATTGTCATACAAACAACACTAGAATCTTATGTACACACAGTAAATAAATGCCAGGCAGATTTACCACATTATCTGTCCCTTACCCCAATAGCTTAAGGAGATAAATATTTTTTTAAAGCCTTTCTGTCTCTCACTTAACTTCCTACCTTATCTTCTGCCTCCGTCCCCCTACTCACCCTCTCTCCCCTGCGTCTCTCTGTCTGTCCACCCCTCCCCTTAGATTGTACGCTCCTCTGAGCAGGGCCATCTCTCCTCCTGTTTCCACCACTTCTAACTCTGCTCTCCAGCTACTTAGCCCTCCTCCTCGAGGGTCCTCCACCCCACGTCCACTCTCGCTCCCTCCTCCCCCCTGGGGGTCTCCCTGCCTTCCGCGCCCTCCTTCTTGGGCCCCGTCGTTTGCGGATCCTCCCTCTCCCTTCCCCGCCCTCTCTAGCTGTGCATTGAGCTTACTGAGTTGCTGTGCTTACTGTTTACTGTACTGTGCTGTCTCCCATTGTATTGTAATTTGTTTGTCTCTGTACGGCGCTGCGGACGCCTTGTGGCGCCTTGTAAATAAAAATTAATAATAATAATAATAATATAGTCACCGGCTGTCCAGACTTCACGACCCCTGGATCCCTCTCAGCTGCCTATATAGAGACTAGTTAGAAAACGATAATTCAAAACTAGATGCACCTTCATGAATGAAATCCCAGCATAAACACCCCTCCCCCTTGGAGTTGTTCCTTATATCCCAGGTCTAATTTCCACAGTCTTTCCCCTCCCTGGGCAAACCCCTGGGTCTATTATACTTAACCATTGGTCAGTGCAGGACTAGGGGGGGTTGGAGAAGGGAGTGAAGATGAGCTGTCCTTTCAGAGAACCTCCCCTGTTAGATGGCCTGTCTGGACTAGCCTGGTGAGAACAATGGACACTAATTAGTTTTCCCACTCCAGCACATGGCAACCTGATCCCTACCCACAATCCCCCTGGCTTCACTTTAAAGACAATGAATAGCAACCTTACTGCAAGTTATCAATATACAATACACAATATACATATGTACACTGAACTACAATGTCCCCTTAGCCACATGTTATTGGACAATGCAGTTGTAGTCTGGTGAGCTAGGGAACAAAGCATGGGCTATAAAAAGTACTATAATCCACATTATGTGAGAAATGAGACACCGAATGCTCACAGGGTTATCCCACTCGTTTCGTCACAATCATTTATCAACTTTGGCTGACAATGCTGGACAAACCCATGAGACATATAAAAAATAAAAAAATATATATACATATAAAAAATATATTTTATAGACAGAACAGATTATAAAAATGTGTTATTTCAGACATTTTATTCAGCACCGTCAACATAACTGTGTCGAGAAAATAAAATAAATATCTCTCCTTGGTTGGTACAATCTTCATATGCTATTGCTGCCTTCTCCATGCTATAAGCCTCCATGAAATTGGCCTTTACTGTACTTACTATATGGTACCACCGTCCAGATGTGAGAGGAGATGGGACGGCTTTGCTACAAGAAGTAGAGTCTGGCTTCAGCCCACACATTGGTTTTCTGCCTGTTAGACATAGCTGTAAGTAAGAGCTGGAGAGGGATTATTAAGGTAAAGTGGTGAGATAGAGTTCTCACACCTAATCTGCATTGCTTATCTCAGGAACTGTCTTCCTGTCCCCCATGCATGTCCAACGTCTTGATTGCTTTGCTCCCATTGCTGCTCCGGCTGGTGGCTCCTCTCCTGCTAGGCAGTAAACAATTACAAACAGATGTCACTGGACGTGATCACATAGTTTAGCTGGAGTAAAAAACCTTTAAGCAGGTCAATTTCATGGCGCTAGACATGCTGTCTCCCTGGAATTGAAGGCAATATATTCTGTGTGGAAATATAGATATACAAACAGCAAACAGTAATATGTAAACCCAGTAATGTGTAAAATAAATATAATACATATATATATATATATATATATATATATATATATATATATATATAGTTATTATATATAAATAACTCTATGACTATAAACGTTGTGGATAAATAAAGTTATTTATATATATACACATATATATATATATATATATATATATATATATATATATATATATAAGATTATTATATAAAAATAACTCTAGAAATATAAATATTGTAGATAAAAAAAACTATATATATACTGGAATAGTGTTTTTGGGCAGGTATGTTGGTCCCCGGTTTCTGATCTACATGTTTTAACACCCCATTAAAATGTTTGTATTTAAAAGGCTTGCTAAGGGCTTTTGGCCTTTGGTAAAAAAAAAAACTGGTAAAAGTTCCTGGGGTTGTGGATGGAGAGTGAGGGCAGGCTTCATCCAATAGGCCTATTTCGGGTCTTTTGGCCCTCCAGCCTACCGATAGGCTGATTAGTATTTGAACCTGCAGAGGAGTGTTAAAAAGCAGCCAGGCTAGACATCCTCTCTGCTCTGCCTGGGGAAAGGGACCGCAGAGTCTCTATAAAAGAAAGTCTGATATTTGTTGTGTGTAAGTATATATTTTTCTGCTTAATAAAACTGAGGGCTTGGACTTGTGTAATTTCTCAGGTGCTGTACACTACCATCTACCCCAGGAGCTGGCGCCTGTTCCGATAACCTGGCTACAATACATATATATATATATATATATATATATATATATATATATATATATATATCTATCTCTATATATCTCTATCTCTGTATATATCTATCTCTATATATCTCTATCTTTATATATCTCTATCACTATATATCTCTATCTCTGTATATCTCTATCTCTCTCTATATATATCTCTATCTCTATATATCTCTATCTCTATATATCTCTATCTCTGTATATCTCTATCTCTATCTCTATATATCTCCATATATCTCTATCTCTATATATCTCTATCTCTATATATCTCTATCTCTATATATCTCTATCTCTATATATCTTTATATATCTCTATCTCTATATATCTCTATATATCTCTATCTCTATCTCTATATATCTCTATCTCTATATATCTCTATCTCTATATATCTCCATATATCTCTATCTCTATATATCTCTATATATCTCTATCTCTATCTCTATATATCTCTATCTCTGTATATATCTATCTCTATATATCTTTATATATCTCTATCTCTATCTCTATATATCTCCATATATCTCTATCTCTATATATCTCTATCTCTATATATCTCTATCTCTGTATATATCTATCTCTATATATCTCTATCTCTATATATCTCTATCTCTATATATCTCTATATTTCTCTATCTCTGTATATCTCTATCTCTATCTCTATATATCTCTATCTCTATATATCTCTATCTCTATATATCTCTATCTCTATCTCTATATATCTCCATATATCTATCTCTATATATCTCTATATATCTCTATCTCTTTCTCTATATATCTCTATCTCTATATATCTCTATCTCTATCTATCTATCTCTAGATAGATAGATAGATAGATAGATAGATAGATAGATAGATAGATAGATAGATAGAGATAGAGATAGATAGATAGATAGATAGATAGATAGATAGATAGATAGATAGATAGATAGATAGATAGATATAGATAGAGATAGATAGATAGATAGATAGATAGATAGATAGATAGATAGATAGATAGATAGATAGAGATAGATAGATAGATAGATAGATAGATAGATAGATAGATATAGATAGATAGATAGATAGATAGATATAGATAGAGATAGATAGATAGATAGATAGATAGATAGATAGATAGATAGATAGATAGATAGATAGATAGATAGATAGATTGATTGTTAGTGTGATATTTGGAAATCTGTAAATGATCACAGTGTCCTACCATGAAGGACATAATGAACTTATGGAGCTGCCACATGTTAAAGTGGGGTGTGTTAAATAACTAAATAACTATATGTAACACTCAATACCTGTTGCAGGAAATCACTGATTTTCTGCAGCTAATAGGGACATGATCTCATGGCTTGAAGGTATGGTTTATCCTTTTATGGGAATGGCTCAACAAACTGCAGAGTGTCCTGGGTGGAACTTGGCAGGTCCTTAATTGTCCCAACTGTCTGAGCAATTCTGTGAGATATGGTTTTATGTTCATTTAATTCGTTTTTTTGCTACATGTATCAATTATTTCTTCAAATAACTATAATGGAGGAGAGGGTACGGCATGTTCACTAACATTGTGTCCAGCTTGTCCTCTAATGTCCCCTTTTCTTTATTTAAAGTACACTAACATTTACTGCATGCATTTGATTAACCTTCTCCTTATGATAACTAGTTCATACAGCCATTTTCCCCATGGCTTCCCCAGTTCTCCTCACAGATTTGGACTCACACAGCTGTATAAGGCTGCAGAGGGAGGGCGTGAGCCGGACCAATCACAAACCACAAATAAGAGATTGTTGCTTTTAATTGGCCTTCCTGCTTGCCTCTGCTCAATCCACCAATCTCCTTCTGCACAGCTGGTTCACTGAGTCAGAGTTCTTGAAACCACAAAGACACAAAGGTCTGATGGCTAGCGATATATATGTATATATTAGTGTTATTAGAGGTACTTGTTAACTATACAGGCGCCACAGTACAAACCGAACAGCGTTGCTTCTACTTGTACATTTGTTTCAAATCTCCCACTTAACTGCTGACCAAGGCCCCACCAAAACCTGATGTTTGAGGACATTGTGGATGAGGTGGGCAGTACGCATTTGGAAAATGTGGTGAAAGAAATAAAAAAGGATCTTTATACCCTGGTCTCTTTAGGCCATGAGCAACCCATATTATCAAGACCCTCCTACAGTCCTTTCTCGCTCCTACACCTCTGAATCTGGGGCCCTGTTCAGACCAAGTGAAGGACTCAATGAAATATTAAAAATAAAACGCAGGAGTCAGCAGATGGGCAGGTAATCCAGCCCTGAGTTGCAAAGATTTCTGACAATTTTGATACGAGGCACGCAGTCTGCAGTTGGTAAATGACTACGTAAATACGACATGATGACATGACAAGTTTGTGTCATATTTCAGCTTTTCCATACAACCTAGTTTCTATGTAAATGCTTCTATGTGCTGTGAATTTTAGATACCCTGAATAGACTTTTAGGGGGAGATTCAATTCAAAGGGATTTGCCGTTGGACATTACCGCAATGTCTGGCTGTTCACATTGCACCTGTTGCGGTAAGGAATCTCTGCTCCTTTCTTTGCGCACCTCTACGATTTAACAGAAACAACCATTGGTAAACAATAAATCTCCCTTCCCACTTAGCATCGGTCCCGCCCCTCTGGGAGGAGTCAAACAAACGCACTTAGGATTTCGTGCTAACATCGGTCAAATGTACAAATCTGCAAATTAGGTCTGATCTCTCTAATGCAAGTTGGACAATGAAAGTCAATGTGTGATTGCAGATTTAGACATTTGCATAATTTTAGCAAATATCTCTTGGAAAAGATAATTGATAAAAGTGCAGCGCAAAAGCCATTTTGTGACTTCAAGCATTTCTTTTTGCACTTTTGCGACTGTTTTTAATGGAATACATCATCCTCATCACCATTTATTTATATAGCGCCACTGATTCCGCAGCGCTGTACAAAAGACTCATTCACATCAGTCCCTGCTCCATTGGAGCTTACAGTCTAAATTTCCAACATACACACTCAGACAGAGATAGAGACTAGGATCTCTCTCTCTCTGATAGCAGCCATTTAACATACTAGTATGTTTTTGGCGTGTGGGAGGAAACCGGAGCACCCGGAGGAAACCCACGCAAACATGGGGAGAACATACAAACTCCACACAGATAAGGCCCTGGAGTGGAATAGAACTCATGACCCCAGCGCTGTGAGGCAGAAGTGCTAACCACTGAGCCCCTGTGCTGCCTATATACATAGGGCATTGCACCTACGTACACTCCCACACACAAAACAGAGATAGGAGATATTGTTCTGCTGATGAGATTATTTAAAGGAAATCCAAAAGGGGGAACAGGTGCATTTTGGGAGCATTTCCTGTTTTGCTAGGGGAAGGGGGGGGGCCAGCATTTCCCTCTAAATGGACTTGATTATGAGGCAAAAATGAGCTGGAAAAAACAGCAAAAATGGCATTTATGAAGGTGGTATCATAAAGTGGTAATGAGCTGGACTATAGTGTGTGACCTTCACTCTCCACCATGAACTTTTGCAGATAACCATACCCATGTTCCCGCAAAAGTAGATTTATTTTCCGTGTTCAGTTGTTGAAACCAAGATAGGAATAGTCTAATAGTCTAAGTCACTATGTTCCCACATGTAATTTTGTAAATGGCCTTTACATTCCTTAGAAATAGAATGATGTATTTTTCACCCATCTTACATTGTATTGTGAATGATGGGCAGAGACACGGCAGATGGGTTGTGGAAGTTATACCAGTCTTAAACATAAATTTGCTTTGAAGATCGAGTGCTATAATTCCAACAATCTAAAACATATCTAGTGCAGGAACTAATTTAGAGGAACAAGTCTAGCTTATGTACAATTTTGCCCATGTTGCACTGCAGGGGGGGTGGGGGATTTGGGGTTAGCCAAACTTAAAATGTGCATACAGATTTAGAGCTGGGCCATGTCTTAGCGGAACTCTACATGTGTGCTACAGGCAAAATATTTTCCCAGCATGCAAAGAAAAAAAACAACAAAATACATTTGCATCTTTTGCATTGCAGCATGGTCTTTCCAGGAGCAAATTTACACCCTGTTGCTGGATTTACTCCTAGCTCTAAATATTCTCATAGTCTCTCTCTACACACAATGAGCCACTGCATAACCTCAGATGCAGAACACAGAGGAGCAAATGTCCCACTGCTGGGCTCTATGACCTCCCATCATCATCATCATCATCATTTATTTATATAGCGCCACTGATTCCGCAGCACTGTACAGAGAACTCTCACATCAGTCCCTGCCCCATTGGAGCTTACAGTCTAAATTCCCTAACATACACACACACACAGACAATGGCACAGACAGACAAACTAGGGTCAATTTTGATAGCAGCCAATTAACCTACTAGTATGTTTTTGGAGTGTGGGAGGAAACCGGAGCACCCGGAGGAAACCCACGCAAACACAAGGAGAACATACAAACTTCACACAGACAAGGCCATGGTCGGGAATTGAACTCAAGACCCCAGTGCTGTGAGGCAGAAGTGCTAACCACTTAGCCACCACCAGATTGTAGACTATAATGAAGCATGAGCTTCAGATATTTTTCACCATTTGTTGTTGACATATAGAAGAGAAAGAGAGGATTGTTTTTATTACTTTTTGCTTCTTTAAACCCTACATTGTTTTTAATCATGTCTGAGAGAGGTACTGGTCTATTCATGTATAGTGGTCCGAACTATGACCGAACACTGCAAATCCAGCAAAAAAAATAACGGGGGAAATATTACCAAGTAGATCATAGGAACTTTTGGATACTCCCATCAACCCAGACATACATATAGCCTTGAACCCACATTCCTGCTTGAGCCCTTTCACGTCTGTATAAACACATAGATATAGCAAATATGCATGTAAAACAAGCACATTCACACTGCTATGATGGCTAAACATTTTCGTTAGGTTTTATGCACATCTATCAAAGCAATGTCATGTAACGAGCAGAGTAGGATTTGGGAACTTATCATTCCAATTTTTTTTAAAAGCACATATATGTAGACGCACCAACCCATTCACCTGTATTTATGAAACCGGCAAAACCCATACTTTTGATTTACATGTGAAAGGACCTACAGCCTAAAACTATCACAAAAAATATCACAGTGTGCACGAACGTTCACTGCTCGGGATTGTGTCTATCTACTGGTTCCTTGGCTAGTCCAGTCCAGTAGCCAATCTGCACAGGCTTTGGTCTATAAGACGTTTATACTTATACAGTAGTAGAGTAGTTTAACTTAATGAGGCTGAGCAGCAGTTTAATTATCACTAATCACTATTAACACTCTCGGATACTCCTGACTTTCTGATTATATTAGGAATTATGTGATGTTGTATAGTTAGGGCTTATGCACAATATTAAATGTACAAATGGGAAACTGTACACAGGTCTCTCGTTGTCGTTCTAAGTAAAAGCTCCACATGTTGCGGTAAGACCGTGCTTTGTTTAGTGCCATATCATCATCATCATCATCATTTATTTATATAGCGCCAGTAATTCTGCAGCGCTGTACAGAGAACTCCCTCACATCAGTCCCTGCCCCATTGGGGCTTACAATCTAAATTCCCTAACACACACAGACAGACACACAGACGAGAGTCAATTTGTTAGCAGCCAATTAACCTACCAGTATGTTTTTGGAGTGTGGGAGGAAACCAGAGCACCCGGAGGAAACCCACGCAAACACGGGGAGAACATACAAACTCCACACAGATAACGCCATGGTCAGGAAATGAACTCATGACCCCAGTGCTGTAAGGCAGAAGTGCTAACCACTGAGCCACCATAGGGTGCCTATCATCAAATTATTATCAATTACCTGAACATGAGTACATCTGTGTTTTGTATATTTAAAAAAAATATGTTAATTCTTACACTTAGATTGCCTTAATATATCCTCATCTTCAAAAGACCCTCTGACCATAACTAATGAAAACATGCAAAATATGAACAGAGATTGGCATAAATATTCCCTTTTTTTGCTCTATACAGAAGCGAGGAAAATAAGACAGTCCCTGTTTTTCATGGCTGTCCCTGGTATCTCTGAAAATGTCCCTATTTTTCAGAACGTAATATATTGGGTGCCATTATAGCTGTTTATTGTAGGGTTTACACCTCAACATTTATTGATAAGAAGTATAAAACTTACACAAGTATTATATTATAATGAAATTTAGTGTAGAGGGCAAAACGGAGCATCTAGACTCAACAATATTTCATATAGTGTTTATATCCGCCCCCACCAGGAAACTATCCTATACTATATAAAAGACTTCACGGTTATATCAGTTGTCAGGAAGAAGTTGAATTATATAAAACACAACTTTTAAGCAGTATTTATTATATTGTATTTGACACTATGGGCTAAATTTACTAAACTGTGGGTTTGAAAAAGTGGAGATGTTGCCTGTAGCAACCAATCAGATTCAAGCAGTCTTTTTTTAGTGCACTCTACAAAATGATAACTAGAATCTGATTGGTTGCTATAGGCAACATCTCCACTTTTTCAAACCCACTTTTCAGTAAATATATGTGGTATGCACTCATAGGATAAAGCTTATCTTCTTCAAGCTCAGGCCTTTATATCATAAGGTATGCAAAAAAGAATATTAATTTCCCTATTGTATAGTTACTTTTCCACACAGGTGTAGCTCACTTTATACAATGAACATACGATTATTTGTCATTAACGAAAAAGTGGAAAAATCATATACAACTGTATCTTTGTCCCTTGATATTGGAGGAAGCTGAAACTTAATTTTATTAATTTAATGATTTACTATTTTTATTGAAATGTATTACTGGTACCTGAGCAGTGTTTTTCTATTTGTCTGGGGTTCTTGGTCTCCATCCCAGTGGCACTGACTAGTAGCCAGGAGTGAGTCACTTCATATCTGTCCAAAACGCAGAAAAAATTAGATTGTAAGCTCTACAGGTCAGAGGCCTTTGTGCTTGTATTGTGAAACATGATCAAAATGGTTAAACTTGGATGTAACTCAAGTCTCATGGGGAAGGAGATCTATATTGACTACAAACATTGCAAGACTTTCAGCAATCATCTACTGTATTCCATACAAAGGTCATATCCCCGGTGATCGCAAATAAATTCATTGGGATCGAAGGACATAATGATTAAAATTACCGGAACAGCAAAATATGAAACTCGGAGGTTCTAACCTGCTGTAGCTGGGCTGGATGGTGAGAGACTGAAATAAATCAGTATTCATTTAGCTCGGAGTCAGAAACTCCACTATGCTTCTTGGGGGACCTGTCACTGTTGATTTATCTGAACCGCGATGTTCACTATCACCAGCTGATTCAATACTTATGACATAATTCAAACCTCATTCAAAGTCCTACTGGCTGATTTTTGCTGTTATAGTTTCTGCCGCTGTCCATGGTGCTGAAATCAGACTCAGGATTGATTGCTTATATCTGAGATGTCACATGCCTGTACTTTTATAGTCTGCCCTGCTGGTTTCGGCTGCTAAAGAGCAGCGTTGTCAACTCTTAAAAGTACTTTTGAACAATTACATAAATAAACGTACATAGAGCCACCAATACTTACAGAAGCACAGATTTTGCTACATGAAAACATGTTAAAAAATTAATTAATGGCCAAGCTGACCGTCACAAGATATGACACAGTTATAAAGCTAAAACAGAAGGATTATATTTTTCACCATTTTTTGCTGTGTTACTGTGAAGAGCCTGGCGAGGTGACTCCTCCCCAATTACAAAGATGAATAGATTCAGTGTAACCTGGATCTTATCGTAGATTAACATTGCAGCCAATGGGTTTGTGCTGGAATAAAAGGCAGACTAAATTTAGATTTCCCTTTCCCATTTCCAAATCTCACATTGCATAAGGATACACTAAAGGTGGTAATTAACAAATAATCTCCTTTTTTTTTGTTAATTTCATGATTTTGAATAAAAACGACTGTTAAATACAGAAAAAAAGCAAACATTCATGAAAATGGCAAAATGAAAATAGTTGTTTATAAATTTTATTGAGCAAGGCAAATTTTTCAGCTGCAGGTTTAGAGTAAAGACATTGTGGGCTTGATTCAGTAATCTGAACGCAAATTGCATTTAAAAAGAAATTCACGGAATTTGGAACGCATGTCTTCAACTGCAAATGGATCTGAAGAAAATTTGGGGGTGTTTTTTACGTAAAAACATGGATTGAGATCTTTGGCCAAAGTCTCATTTTTGCGCATGCGCAGAATAACAATATGAAAAATACGCCACTTAAATGGACTTACGTTCCTTAATGAGTCAGGCCCTGTATAGGGCAAGGTTCAGGTATTCAATGTGAAATCGTAAAATGTATGCAATGAAAACAATCTTTTATTTAATACAACCGACAGAAATACAGTATTTATGAAAGAGAGGCGCCTTTATTTTCTGCCCTCGCAGCTATATTCCGGTCATTGCACGCCACCATGGCAGCTTTTTCAGAGATATACAGGATTAGTTTGGTAGATGGTGGGATCAGCCATTCCTTATGCACAATGACTTTGGTTGCTAGTTGCAATACAAAGCCAAAAACAAATGATTGTCTGGTATTTAAACGATCTACATGAGGTGGAGGTTGAGCAAACATCAAAGTGTTCCCATCTTTACACACTGGCACACAGCATGTGCACAAAGGTCATGTTTTCACCACCAGCAAAGAGGTGCTCTTATCCGCTACTTTCAATGTATTTGCACATGGAGAACGGGACGCAAAAAGAAAGTAACATTGTCACTGTGATGTCACAGAAGTATATTTGGGGCCTGTGCAGTTAAGCCTACAGATTTGCACACTATTTCTCTTAAAGTGTATTACTGATACTATACATGAGCAGTTTTTTACCTGTGGTTCCTGAAATACTCCAAAGAGATCATCTAATGGCCAAGGTTGAGTTATTTTGGAACTGTTCCCAGGACTGTGAGCAGACCTGTGTGAATTGGGGGCATTGCTCACTGGGCCATAATAGATACAATAATATACCTACCGACCATGGCATTATCTGTGTGGTGTTTGTATGTTCTCCCTGTGTTTGTGTGGGTTTCCTCCGGGTGCTCCGGTTTCTTCCCACACTCCAAAAACATACTGGTAGGTTAATTAGCTGCTAACAAATTGACCTTAGTCTGTGTGTCTGCGTGTGTGTGTATGTTAGGAATTTAGACTGTAAGCCCCAATGGGACAGGGACTGATGTGAGTGAGTTCTCTGTACAGCGCTGCGGAATTAGTGGCGCTATATAAATAAATGGTGATGATGATGATACCTATACATCTATACTATAAGATTTGCAAAAATTAGCTGATGGGGTGGAGATCATATACGCTTAAAGGAATTTATGCGGAGGCACAGGACTTCTAAGCCATAAAAAAATCTCAGAAGTGGCTGTAAACTGTATTTTCCAAATAATTTTGACAACGTCGTTTGTTCCATGCAGGCATAAGTATGCTGCAAGTAAGGCCTGATGTGCGTGGATATAAGTATGCAAACATATATTCAGCTATTAATAAAAATAAACTAAAATGTTTGTCACTTGAAAATAGGGCAGCCTGGAACATGGTTAGAGTCTGGAATAATATGAATCATGAGGCAGGGTAAAAATAGGTGTTTATTAGGATACAAATTATAAATATTAAATGAATGATAGGGTTGAGCAATATGTAAAAGCAGACCATGCTTAGGAAAGATGTTTTCAGCACTAGTGAGCCTTCTCCTGCCAAACCGTAAAGATTGTGCCCGTGCAACACACAAATGGGTTATAAAAACTCTCAATGAACATACAGTATGTTCATATACAAATGCATTCATAAAGATGCACTGTACCAGGTGAGCCTTTCATTTAGTAAATGATCCTAACAGAAATAAATGTCCTCAGCTAAATTATTTTAGCTGCAGGCCCATGTAAAAATGAAGTGACCACTGAGGAGTTTTGCGACTGACTGGCTCTGACTCAGAGATCATGTCACACTATGCTCATGAAGAAGCATTTAGAGCTGAAACCAAACTGAGACACACTTTCTTGCAGTAGTAGTCATTCAGTCTCCCCATTGAACAATCCTGAGAAGAGAACACTGAGTTATCGGAAGAATCCTCCTGTAAACAAGACAGCTGTACATTACTTCCTGTTACAAAGGTACCACTCTTGCCATTTAAAGTAAATAAATTTTGTTTGAGTGATTACAACCCGTTTGTCGCTCATATGTGTTCCTCTTCAGGCCCCTTTTGGGAAGAGGGGGTTTTCACAAAGGTTGCTCTTTGCTTTTATTTTTCTGTCTTTCATCTTCTGTTCCTCAGGCTTTGAAGCACCTTTTCTGCTTTTTTTTTGTTGTCGCAGTAATGAGGGCAACCGATGCTATCTTTATTTGCACAATGCTACAGCAAAACGACGGCTAAATAAACAGCAAAAAGCTCACGGTCCCCACGGGCTGTTTCCAGTAATTAAAATCAATAGGATCTTGCTTGAAGCAGCTCTTTAACCTCATCAACGTACAGCTTTCCCAACAAGTGATTGTGGAGCAAACAAATGAACTAACAGGCCCCGTGGAAAAACACCGGAGCGCTTTACCGCTCCTGCTGTACTTTCTGGATATTAATAATAATTGATTTCAAATTTTATTTTTTTCAAGATTTTTATCTATGTCTTCTTAAGCCACCTAGCTTGCCTCATTATCTCTTAATAAAAAATGTCATGGCTGCTCCCAGAGGTTACGGGAATTAAGCTATTCCATTGATCTGCCATTTAAAAATCAAAATGGGACTGTTAGGGGCTCAAGGGCATTAAGAGGGTAGGATAGGTCTGGTCACAAAAGTATACCAACGTGTCTTATTGCTATGTGTGTTTCATGACCAATGACAATAGCATGTTGTGTGCCAGGAATGGGAACAGACTACTGCAGGAAAGAACAATATCTTTGATGGTTACGTGTTGAAAAACTTCCTATGAACCTCTGGGATAAAATACAGAGTTTATAGCAGGAAAAATATAACCCAGATCCAGAAATAAAAGCAACTTAAGCATAGAATAAGGGCTAGATTTACTAAACTGCGGGTTTGGAAAAGTGGAGATGTTGCCTATAGCAACCAATCAGATTCTAGCTTTCATTTACTTAGTGCATTATTCAAAATAACAGCTAGAATCTGATAGGTTGCTATAGGCAACATCTCCACTTTCTCAAACCCGCAGTTTAGTAGATATACCCCTAATTGTTCTAAAATATAATTTAAAATATTTCGCTCCTAATATAATAAGTTAATTTACTCACTGATGGATTTAAGTCATTTTATCTTTCAGTGGTCATTTGCATGTGCTTACGCACAATTCTTTTGAAATTGGTTAAACAAAAAAAAACTGGGTTGGAGGGTTCACCAAAATCATATCAGCGGATTTCACTCTACACTTATTGGGCCAGAGTCATTAAGGAGAGCAAAGCATAAAAAATAGAGTAACTTTGCACCTGGGCAAAACCATATTGTATTGGAGGGGGGGGCAAATTTAAAATGTGGGGACAGATTTATAGTTGGAGTAGGGCATGTCCTAAATCAACTTTATATTTCAGTGCAAAAATAATAACTATCAAGTATTTTTGTGCTACATGAAATAAACAGCTCGTATTAAACTTATGTGCAAAATAATAAAGTAATTTGCATCCCTTGCATTGTAACATGGTTTGTCCAGGAGCAAACTTACTCTTTTTTTTTTTTTTTTTTTTGCTTTGCTCTCCTTAATGACTCAGGCCCACTGAGTTTAGTGGATTTCAAACAAAAATGTTGGTTCAGACTAGGGATGAGCGCACTCGGATTTATGTAATCCGAGCCCACCCGAACGTTGCGGATCCGAGTCGGATCCGAGACAGATCCGGGTATTGGCGCCAAATTCAAAAGTGAAACTGAGGCTCTGACTCATAATCCCGTTGTCGGATCTCGCGATACTCGGATCCTATAAATTCCCCGCTAGTCGCCGCCATCTTCACTCGGGCATTGATCAGGGTAGAGGGAGGGTGTGTTAGGTGGTCCTCTGTGCTGTTTAGTTCTGTGCTGTTTAGTTCTGTGCTGTTTAGTGCTGTGCTGTTTAGTGCTGTGCTGTTTAGTGCTGTGCTGTGCTGTGCTGTGCTGTGCTGTGCTGTGTTCTGCAGTATCAGTCCAGTGGTGCTGTGTGCTGTGCTCTGTCCTTCTGAGGTCAGTGGTGCTGCTGGGTCCTGTGCTGTGTCCTGTTCAGTCCAGTGGTGCTGTGTCCTGTGCTCTGTGCTTCTAAGGGCATAGTTATTTCCCCAATATTCCCCTGTGTTTAAAAAAATAAAAAAAAGTTTTTTTAAAAAATACCAAAAACTACTTTAATTTTTTTTAATTACCACAAAATTTGCACAACCAATCCTGCAGTATAAGCCCATTGGTACTGCAATATTACCAAGTTCACACATTCAGCAGTAAAAGTCCAGTGGTACTGCAATATTACAAAGTTTACACATTCTGCAGTATCAGTCCAGTGGTGCTGTGTCCTGTGCTCTGTCCTGCTGAGTTCCGTAGTGCTGCTGGGTCCTGTGCCGTGTCCTGTTCAGTCCAGTGGTGCTGTGTCCTGTGCTCTGTGCTTCTAAGGGCATAGTTATTTCCCCATTATTCCCAAGTTTTTAAAAAATTAAAAAAAAGTAAAAAAAAATAAAAAATTTTTTTAAAAAAAAATAAATATAATAATTATAACCAAATTTGCAAAACCAATCCAGCAGTATAAGTCCATTGGTACTGCAATATTACCAAGTTCACACATTCTGCAGTATCAGTCCAGTGGTGCTGTGTCCTGTGCTCTGTCCTGCTGAGTTCCGTAGTGCTGCTGGGTCCTGTGCCGTGTCCTGTTCAGTCCAGTGGTGCTGTGTCCTGTGCTCTGTGCTTCTAAGGGCATAGTTATTTCCCCACTATTCCCAAGTTTTTTAAAAATAAAAAAAAAGTAAAAAAAAATAAAAAATTAAAAAAAAAAAAAATATATAATAATTATAACCAAATTTGCAAAACCAATCCAGCAGTATAAGTCCATTGGTACTGCAATATTACCAAGTTCACACATTCTGCAGTATCTTGTGCTACATATAATGGAGACCAAAAATTTGGAGGATAAAGTAGGGAAAGATCAAGACCCACTTCCTCCTAATGCTGAAGCTGCTGCCACTAGTCATGACATAGACGATGAAATGCCATCAACGTCGTCTTCCAAGCCCGATGCCCAATCTCGTAGTACCGGGCATGTAAAATCCAAAAAGCCCAAGTTAAGAAAAAGTAGCAAAAAGAGAAACTTAAAATCATCTGAGGAGAAACGTAAAGTTGCCAATATGCCATTTACGACACGGAGTGGCAAGGAACGGCTTAGGCCCTGGCCCGTGTTCATGACTAGTGGTTCAGCTTCACCCACGGATCTTAGCCCTCCTCCTCCTCCCCCCCCTACAAAAAATTGAAGAGAGTTATGCTGTCAGCAACAAAACAGCAAACAACTCTGCCTTCTAAAGAGAAATTATCACAAATCCCTAAGGCGAGTCCAAGGGTGTTGGTGGTTGTCAAGCCTGACCTTCCCATCACTGTACGGGAAGAGGTGGCTCGGGAGGAGGCTATTGATGATGTAGCTGGCGCTGTGGAGGAACTTGATGATGAGGATGGTGATGTGGTTATTGTAAATGAGGCACCAGGGGGGGAAACAGCTGATGTCCATGGGATGAAAAAGCCCATCGTCATGCCTGGTCAGAAGACCAAAAAATGCACCTCTTCGGTCTGGAGTTATTTTTATCCAAATCCAGACAACCAATGTATGGCCATATGTAGCTTATGTAAAGCTCAAATAAGCAGGGGTAAGGATCTTGCCCACCTAGGAACATCCTCCCTTATACGTCACCTGAATAACCTTCATAGTTCAGTGGTTAGTTCAGGAACTGGGGCTAGGACCCTCATCGGTACAGGGACACCTAAATCCCGTGGTCCAGTTGGATACACACCAGCAACACCCTCCTCGTCAACTTCCTCCACAATCTCCATCAGATTCAGTCCTGCAGCCCAAGTCAGCAGCCAGACTGAGTCCTCCTCAATACGGGATTCATCCGAGGAATCCTGCAGCGGTACGCCTACTACTGCCACTGCTGCTGTTGCTGCTGTTAGTCGGTCATCTTCCCAGAGGGGAAGTCGTAAGACCGCTAAGTCTTTCACAAAACAATTGACCGTTCAACAGTCGTTTGCCATGACCACAAAATACGATAGTAGTCACCCTATTGCAAAGCATATAACTGCGGCTGTAACTGCAATGTTGGTGTTAGACGTGCGCCCGGTGTCCGCCATCAGTGGAGTGGGATTTAGAGGGTTGATGGAGGTATTGTGTCCCCGGTACCAAATCCCCTCGAGATTCCACTTCACTAGGCAGGCGATACCAAAAATGTACAGAGAAGTACGATCAAGTGTCCTCAGTGCTCTTAAAAATGCGGTTGTACCCACTGTCCACTTAACCACGGACATGTGGACAAGTGGTTCTGGGCAAACGAAGGACTATATGACTGTGACAGCCACTGGGTAGATGCATCCCCTTCCGCAGCAACAGCTGCATCAGTAGCAGCATCTACAAAATGGCTGCTCATGCAAAGGCAGGCAACATTGTGCATTACAGGCTTTAATAAGAGGCACAACGCTGACAACATATTAGAGAAAATGAGGGAAATTATCTCCCAGTGGCTTACCCCACTTAGACTCTCATGGGGATTTGTGGTGTCAGACAATGCCAGTAACATTGTGCGGGCATTAAATATGGGCAATTTCCAGCACGTCCCATGTTTTGCCCACACCATTAATTTGGTGGTGCAGCATTACCTCAAGAGTGACAGGGGTGTGCAGGAGATGCTTGCGGTGGCGCGCAAAATTGCTGGACACTTTCGGCATTCAGCCAGTGCCTACCGCAGACTAGAGGCACATCAAAAAAGCTTGAACCTGCCCTGCCATCACCTCAAACAAGAGGTTGTGACGCGCTGGAACTCCACCCTCTATATGCTGCAGAGGATGGAGGAGCAGCAAAAGGCCATTCAGGCCTACACAGCCACCTACGACATAGGCAAAGGAGTGGGGATGCGCCTCAGTCAAGCGCAGTGGAGACTGATTTCCGTGTTGTGCAAGGTTCTGCAGCCATTTGAACTTGCCAAACGAGAAGTCAGTTCCGACACTGCCAGCTTGAGTCAGGTCATTCCCCTGATCAGGCTGTTGCAGAAGCAGCTGGAGAAAGTGAGGGAGGAGCTGGTAAGCCATTGCGATTACACCAAGCATGTAGCTCTTGTGGATGTAGCCCTTCGTACGCTTTGCCAGGATCCGAGGGTGGTCACTCTTTTAAAGTCAGAGGAATACATTCTGGCCACCGTGCTCGATCCTCGGTTTAAATCGTATGTTGTGTCTCTGTTTCCGGCGGACACAAGTCTACAGTGGTGCAAAGACCTGCTGGTCAGGAGATTGTCCTCTGAAGAGGACCGTGACATGCCAACAGCTCCACCCTCATTTTCTTCCACATCTATGGCTGCGAGGAAAAAGCTCAGTTTTCCCAAAAGAGGCGCTGGCGGGGATGCTGATAACATCTGGTCCGGACTGAAGGACCTGCCAACCATTGCAGACATGTCTACTGTCGCTGCATTGGATGCTGTCACAATAGAAAAAATTGTGGATGATTACTTTGCTGACACCATCCAAGTAGACATGTCAGACAGTCCATATTGTTACTGGCAGGAAAAAAAGGCAGTTTGGAAGCCCCTGTACAAACTGGCTCTATTTTACCTGAGTTGTCCCCCCTCCAGTGTGTACTCGGAAAGAGTTTTTAGTGCAGCGGGGAACCTGGTCAGTGAGCGGCGAAGGAGGTTGCTTCCTCATAACGTTGAAAAAATGATGTTTATAAAAATGAATAATCAATTCCTCAATGAAGTACAGCACTGCCCTCCAGATAGTACAGAGGGACCTGTGGTTGTGGAGTCCAGCGGGGACGAATTGATAATGTGTGATGAGGAGGAAGTACACACTGTAGGGGGAGAGGAATCAGAGGTTGAGGATGAGGACGACATCTTGCCTCAGTAGAGCCTGTTTAGTCTGTACAGGGAGAGATGAATAGCTTTTTTGATGTGGGGGCCCAAACAAACCAATCATTTCAGCCAAAGTTGTTTGGTAGGCCCTGTCGCTGAAATGATTGGTTTGTTAAAGTGTGCATGTCCTATTTCAACAACATAAGGGTGGGTGTGAGGGCCCAAGGACAATTCCATCTTGGACCTTTTTTTTTGGCATTATATGACCAATCAACAGTCGTTTGCCATGTTCAAAAAGTAAAACCAAATTTAAAAAAATACAAGAAATTAAACCAAAAGTAAAATGCCGTGTCATAATTTAAAACAAGAGGTATTGACGTGCTCTAAAACTACTGTATTGTTGTTTATATTTTATAAACACTACACTTGAAAGCTTGAGTCTTTCAATAAAAAAGTAACTGTCCATTGCACGACTATGTGCAACAGGGACATTTTTTTGGGTTTACAAAGTCAAACAATAACACTTTGACCCTGTCTGTCTGGGATCTCAATGACGAATTGTCTGTACCATGTTTGGAGGAGGTATTGTGGCCCCGGTATCAAATTGGGTACCGGGGCCACCCCACTATGCAGTCCAGATACTTGTTTGGTGGAATTCAGACACGTGGAGGGTTTTTTAATTATATTGTGGCCTCGGTACCAAATTGTGTACCGGGGCCACCCCACTACGCAGTCAAGATACTTGTTTGGTGGAATTCAGACCAGTTGAGGGTTTTATTATTATATTGTGTGGACCACTCTATCTATACCACACTACAACTCTATACCACTCTATTTCATACTTTAATTCTATTTCATACTTTAATTCTATTTCATACTTTAATTCTATTACTAATTAATTACCATAAAGAGGAACAAAATAAACCAATTTTACCAAAAGTATAATATGACTTAGACTTACAAACACTACACTTGAAAGATCGTGCCTTTAAATGAAAAAGTCAGTCTTCATTGCACAACTATGTGCAACAGGGACATTTTTTTGGGTTTACAAAGTCAAACAATAACACTTTGACCCTGTCTGTCTGGGATCTCAATGACGAATTGTCTGTACCATGTTTGGAGGAGGTATTGTGGCCCCGGTATCAAATTGGGTACCGGGGCCACCCCACTATGCAGTCCAGATACTTGTTTGGTGGAATTCAGACACGTGGAGGGTTTTTTAATTATATTGTGGCCTCGGTACCAAATTGTGTACCGGGGCCACCACACTACGCAGTCAAGATAGATAGATGCGTATTGCGTATCATAGATAAAGTACATTCAGTGGTGTGGGGCAAATTGAAAAATATTCAAAATGCACTGACATTATCAAAAACAAGAGGTTGTCACACGCTAAAACTCCAACATGTATATGATGGAGAGGATGGAGGAGCAGCCGTATGTGTAGTGTAATGCAGATCTGTTGAAGGTTTTTTATATATTTTATTGTGGTGCCCAGTGCCCACTCCTCTACGCAGTCCAGGTACAATTATTGGTGCGAATCATAAAAGTTCAGGGTTTTTAAGATATTGTGGTGACCCACTCCTCTACGCAGTCCAGGTACAATTATTGGTGCGAATCATAAAAGTTCAGGGTTTTTAAGATATTGTGGTGACCCACTCCTCTACGCAGTCCAGGTACAATTATTGGTGCGAATCATAAAAGTTCAGGGTTTTTAAGATATTGTGGTGACCCACTCCTCTACGCAGTGCAGGTACAATTATTGGTGCGAATCATAAAAGTTCAGGGTTTTTAAGATATTGTGGTGACCCACTCCTCTACGCAGTCCAGGTACAATTATTGGTGCGAATCATAAAAGTTCAGGGTTTTTAATATATTGTGGTGACCCACTCCTCTACGCAGTCCAGGTACAATTATTGGTGCGAATCATAAAAGTTCAGGGTTTTTAAGATATTGTGGTGACCCACTCCTCTACGCAGTCCAGGTACAATTATTGGTGCGAATCATAAAAGTTCAGGGTTTTTAAGATATTGTGGTGACCCACTCCTCTACGCAGTCCAGGTACAATTATTGGTGCGAATCATAAAAGTTCAGGGTTTTTAATATATTGTGGTGACCCACTCCTCTACGCAGTCCAGGTACAATTATTGGTGCGAATCATAAAAGTTCAGGGTTTTTAAGATATTGTGGTGACCCACTCCTCTACGCAGTCCAGGTACATTTATTGGTGCGAATCATAAAAGTTCAGGGTTTTTAATATATATTGTGGTGACCCACTCCTCTACGCAGTCCAGAAAGATACCTTGTTGCAACGTTTTGGACTAATAACTATATTGTGAGGTGTTCAGAATACACTGTAAATTAGTGGAAATGCTTGTTATTGAATGTTATTGAGGTTAATAATAGCCTAGGAGTGAAAATAAGCCCAAAAACTTGATTTTTAAACTTTTTATGTTTTTTTCAAAAAAAATCCGAATCCAATACCTTAAATCCGAACCGAGACCTTTCGTCAAGTGTTTTGCGAGACAAATCCGAACCCCAAAAATAATGAAAATCCGGATCCAAAACACAAAACACGAGACCTCAAAAGTCGCCGGTGCACATCCCTAGTTCAGACTTACATAGGTGACTCATAGGAGCATGTTCATTGCACCTTAAATCCAATCATTTGTACTGTGTTTATAAATCGTTACTACGTCTTATTGAGTCTGCAAATAGTTGGCACAATATTAATATCTTATTGCATCTGCATTGATGGCATAATATATTTTCTGTGATCCTAGCATTACATGACTTTGGGAGCCCAAGGAAGTTTCCTTTCTAATCCTTCCCTGCGCAGGGCAGTCAGTCTAATGATTGATTACAAAAGTCCAAGGTATGCGCAATATTAAATACTATCTCTTTTCAGGTCCTCTGAGTTTCCACTTTAATAGACGGCAGCAGCCTGCTACTCATCATTCAGTTACCAAGATACACAGACCGTTTGCCGTAAGTAATCACCTCAGTTTAAGAATTAACTTTGGACTGCCATATACAAAGCCATAATGGATGGAAAGGGCACTGGTGTGCTTGTAAAAATCATAACTGTGACACGGAGGCCATTATCGGGTCACGAGATGCGGCTTTGTAATGATAGCAGAGAATGTATCATTCTGTAAATTAGAAGAAGCTGCCTCAATGCATTGAAAACAGACATTTAAATGAGAAGAGGGCAAGTTTCTTTTTTTCTTAACCTTGTAAAGATTTTGTTCAGCAATGATAACTTCAAAAGTTGAGTCCTAGGGACAGTGGCTATAAATTGGTTTTATCTCCCAAAATAATGCTTCATGCATTTTGCAAATAATTTACTAAGATACTTTACTTTTGCAATGCGTACTATCTATTACACAATTGTCTTTTTTTAATATTCTTTTTTTATGCACAATGCACACACAAATATTGCAGGATAAAAGTGGTGCAAGCAGATTTAGTGAACAGTATCCACATTTTCATAAGCAATACAATTTGTATAAATCACCTATACAGGGGCAAGCACAGGATTTGTGGAGGGGGGTTTTTCACCCCACGCCACCAGTGGGCATGACCAGCATGCATGGGGGCATGGCAATAATTTTAGACAGTGCTTGGCTGCTCTCCAACTCTTCCTATCCCCATAATATACATGGGCATTGCTGCGTGCACTACTGTTAGGTGCACGCAGCTCTCCCTTTTCAAGCAGAGCCGTGTGAAGAGGGGGCAGGGTCCAGTCATCTCAATTATTCAGTGCCCCAGGCTTGGAGGGGCGTTTCCAGGCACTAGAAAACCCCCCTCGGTTTGCCTATGCTATAGGGTGAGGAAATGTATTAGGGACAGGGTCAAAAGGAGATGAGAGGTAGGTATAAGGAGGAGAAGGTAAGGTGGCTATAGAGAGATAGGGAGAATAGAGAGGGGAGGGAGATAGGAAACAGTAAAGAGGAGAGAGAAATGGCCTCCACTTGGGGATCCGACTCCTGTGTCCTTCGGGTGCCAGTGGATACAATCCAGATATAATCCGGTGTACAGCCAGTGTCACTGGCATGACCCCGCCTCCTCGGTCCAGCTGTACTAATTAGCAGCGCTACTTAGCTTTAAGTCCTTGTGCTGCAGAGGAGTTAAAGGATACATTATATTTATAGGTATGAGTGAAAGATATAGTAACGTGGAAGAAAAAAATGGACACGGAGACACGAGGGACAGGTGGAGACACGAGCCTTGCATAGATTTATTATTTCTTTGTATTTTAATATATATTGCTAAAAATAATCTGAAATTAATTTGTAACTTTTACATTCTTTATAATTTTATGGGGGCCCTGTCTCCAATCCAGCTAATCTCAATCAATGCCACCAATTTGACATTTCCACTGCTACCATGATAGATAGATAAATAGATAGATAGATAGATAGATAGATAGATAGATAGATAGATAGATGATAGATAGATGTGAGATAGAAAGAGATAGATAGATAGATAGATAGATAGATAGATAGATAGATAGATAGATAGATAGATAGATAGATATGAGATAGAAAGAGATAGATAGATAGATAGATAGATAGATAGATAGATAGATAGATAGATAGATAGATAGATAGATAGATAGATAGATAGATAGATATGAGATAGAAAGAGATAGATAGATAGATAGATAGATAGATAGATAGATAGATAGATAGATAGATAGATAGATGTGAGATAGAAAGAGATAGATAGATAGATAGATAGATAGATAGATAGATAGATAGATAGATAGATAGATAGATAGATAGATGTGAGATAGAAAGAGATAGATAGATAGATAGATAGATAGATAGATAGATAGATAGATAGATAGATAGATAGATAGATGTGAGATAGAAAGAGATAGATAGATAGATAGATAGATAGATAGATAGATAGATAGATAGATAGATAGATAGATAGATTGATAGATAGATAGATAGATAGAGAGATAGAGAGATAGATAGATAGATAGATAGATAGATAGATAGATAGATAGATAGATAGATAAATGTGAGATAGAAAGAGATAGATAGATAGATAGATAGATAGATAGATAGAGATAGATAGATAGATAGATAGATAGATAGATAGATAGATAGATAGATAGATAGATAGACTTGCCCAATCATTATTTATATGTCTTACCTTTCCAGTGTGTTTGGTATGCTAAAGGCCCCAGACTCTATGGCATTCCATAGACTGCTCTGTAAATTATTTAACTATTTTGGTGAGAGAAAGGAGTAGCAGTAGCCAATAATCATAGGTCAGAAGATATGCCGTTAGACTATGTGTGGTTACATAACTATTGTGAATTATTACAACAGTGCTCGTCTACAAAGATGCTGTACAATTCTCACCAGTGAAGTATGTACACAGAGTAGTACAGTATTTAATAGCGTAGATGGCTTTCTTGACACTTGAGATATTAGCTGAAATCCCAGGTAGCTTCAGGGTTTATGGTGTACGTAGAAATAAAATGACTCTGAGTGAGAGCCATTTAGTATTAGCCCACCCTTACTGAAATCTCACATTATATAAAGGAAAGTATTTTTCTTTAAGTACCAAATCACAAGTAGTGGCTGGTGATTTATTGACTAGTCCGGCTTCAGATGGGTAGCAATAGACGTTGAAGTTCTCTGAGGACAATGTTCTAGATAGATCAATTTTCTGATATGTGCAGGTATCTAGGAAATGACGTACCCATCAGTCAGTACCTAGTACTGATTCTAGGGCTGTGTATTCTGCAGAACTACAGTCAGGCTAATCTCAGCCAGAAAAGTTATGGTGTCATGGCATATTTAAAAGGAAACTCTTTGTTAAGACATCAATCTTATTTCACTTTACATTATATTTACATTACAAAATAACAATAAATAAATAAAATTTGTATTTAAGTATATAATAAAAGCAGATATCAATTTGTCTAATTTACAAAGTCCTACACTTACCTCCATGTCCCACTGATCACAGCCATTCAGGTGGCAGCTGATACACTAACTCCGAGACTCCAGCAACAGGTCATCTCACCTCTCTGGTCGCGGTCACTATAACAGCGGTCGCACAGCATGTCCGATATCCAATGCTTGCAGTCATGTAATTGCAAGCCATAGGGTGAGACATTCAAACTTGCTCTAGTATTTAAACGGGCTCTGAACACTTATTCAATGTCGTTAGACTCCAGGGTGTAAATGTATCAAGCTGAGAGTTTTCCGGCGGTTTTGAAAAACCAATCAGATTCTAGCTATCATTTATTTAGTACATTCTACAAAATGATAGCTAGAATCTGATTGGTTGCTATAGGCAACATCTCCACTTTTCAAACCTGCCGGTAAACTCTCAGCTTGATACATTTACCCCCACATCTCTGTTCTGCTAGTGCAAGTTCTGGCTGACAATTGGAATCCATAAGCCATCCACCACCTCCAAGGTGTCTCTACCAATAATGAGGATACAAAAACTCACAAATAAGATAACCCCAAACTTTCATTTTGGGAGAGGCCCAGAGCCACCTTATGGTAACAGATTTCCAACAAAGTGCTTCCCAAAATTATTGTGCCATGGAACCTCCCTCAAATATCTTGTGTTGTTCCATATGGGGGCAAAATTAGGTGCATGGTATCACCTACCCCGCATTTAATTTCAACACCCCCCCATCTGCCCAGCTACTTCCAGCAGAACATGCGCATTTTTTTCACCACCTCAGACATTGCCATCTTGGCCCATAAATTCATTTTCTTTCCAGCAAAAATGAGAAACACAATCGCCCTCAACTCAGCTCCCAGCCACCTAAAAAGATTCAATTTAAAATCTACCTCTAAAATACTAATAAAAGCAGAAGAATTAGTTGCATGTGTAACGCCCCCTTTGGATGTATGTGTTTGATTGTAAAGCTCCATGTGATGTGGCATATATGGAACCACCTCTTGGGTGAGCTAGTGCAGAGTAGTAGGACCAAAGAATTAAAATTTCCCCCTCGTGCCAGGGAAAGAACTTTGACTCATGCCGGAGTTGGGTGTCAGGTTAATACTTTGATAATAACTACTACCTCACCTTCACATCCAAGCCCCTACATTCAAATGTTAACTTTTGTTTCAGTGTTAGAGCCCTTCCTATTCAGCAACTTTTCGATATAGCTGGAGAGTAACAACCATGTGTGAAACAGGTGAGTACTGAGATAGTGGCTCCAGGAGTCTACTATAATGAGTGATGTTTTTGAGAGCAGGAGCCAGAGTTCCGAGACAGAGGTTCTGGAACCAATGGGATGCAGAGAGAGTCAGTGAGAGAGTAGTGTTGCTGGCCTGACCGGAGGTGTCAGATTGACCTGCTAGTGAGTCAAGTGAAGCAGAGTGGATGTCCGTTCTGTGAGGCATGTGGGTGATACTCTGCACAATGCGAGTGCTATGTGGGCCAGAATGCAGAACAGCTAAAGAGGACTAGTAGTGAGATAAAACCAGGAGAGGGAACCCTGGTAGAATTTATATTGGAAGTGTGTAAGGCAGAGTAAAGTGATGCTATTGGGGACCATGTGATTTGGCACTCATTCCCTCATGTCAACTGCATTTGTACTGCACTACCATGGCAATTTATATTGTTAAAGGGGCTCCTGTCCAGCAAACACCCCACTGTACTCTATAAGAAAAGGTCTGAGCTAGACCTGGGAGGTGAGTATGGTCATCTCCTGGGGTAGGTGCGGAAGGTTTTGCACTTACACCCACCCAAAGATGGACAGGGGGCTACACATACATTTGCACATTCAGGTATCAGCTAGCCGCCATTTAATTTCTGTCCTGTTTGGTTTCTTGAGTGCATGGGGGCTTTGTTTCTTTTTTGTACTTGTAGTGAATTTCCTCTTTCATTGAGGAACTTACCTTTTTGATTGAGCAACTTGCTTTTTTTCTTTTTGCGGCACTGTTTGGAGAGTCACCCGTGGAAGGTCTTTAGCTTGTTGTCGAAGTCGTATAATTGAATGAAAGAAAGTATATAGATTGATATTGTTTTATCGCCCGATTGCGATCAGTACGCCACGTGTTACGTGTCATGGCGCAATCGCACGATAAAGCACGAACGCATACACTTGCACTTTCATATTCATTAATGTATATATTTCATATTTATAATGTTTCCATTCCACAGTCGTTTATGAGCAGATGTTATTTGTTTTATAATTATATATTATAAGGTTATATGTACACTTTAGTGATATTTTAGGTTCAGGTCACGGGAAGCATGTCATGTTTGGTATCATTCTAATCTCCTATTTATTCGCAGACGTCCAGTTCAATCGCCGAACTGATCGCACCTTGCGTATGCTAGATATGGATTGTAGGGAATAATTGGTTAAGAATTATATTGTCTGTGTAATGCAAATAGACCAGTTTAAACAGGTTATTGGCGGGAAGATTAGGAATGCATCTCCAAGAGAGCTGACCCCACCTTTGGATGTGATCTTTTGAACTGGCCAATGACCTTCATTGCACTGGACCCTCCTGAAGCCTGAACCTATGGAAGCAAGCCAACTCATCTGTATTGTTTTCAATGTATCACTAAACGTATATATACAGCTCCCTGGAACCAGCTAAACAGTCACTCTGACCACAGTCTTCAGGACTGAAGGACTGTAGCTGGTACCAGTGGAGCGCAGAGTATGTATGTATGAATAATATATTGGCTGTACTGTACTTATTTATTGAACTGCTAAACTTTTGCTTTTTGCTAAATAAATTGCTTGTGCTTTGGAACCACACAAATCGCATAGACAATGCTTATTGGAAAACGATGAAATTACTTTAATACTGTCTCTGATTGTTTTTGGACCTTCCATGGGGCATGCTATGTGTCTTGAAGGCTGGGGTATCTCCCCTGGTACATTTTATTCTCAAATTAAAAATACTAAATTCATTTTTGAGACCCAAATATTAATTTAGAGTTAAGACCATCCTGTTAGTCGAAGTGCTAGATAAGACTACTGCCTCTATTATTATTGTTTTAGAAGCAGAGTTTAAATTGGAAAATTTTGTTGGCTGGGCAGCTGAGAGCAGGGGTCCTTTCTCAGTCGTTTTGCTCTGTTAGGGTCCGATTTAGCCCGCAAGTCACATTTATATAAGCGGCACAAATACACTTATGTCTAACTCGCGCCTTAGGGAGCACCTTCTGTTATTTGCGCTTTATGCCAGTTATAAATTAATTGAGCAAAGGGCACAAGAATAGGTGCATGACGTCCCAAAATGACAAGACCACATTTTTTAACCTTATTCTATGTGCCTGGGAGACATTGGGGTGAATCCTTTGCACTATTTGGGGGCCTAAATTTGATGAACTGAAAAAATATCTTCTCAGTTTATGTTTCTAGTAGCTGTTTACGCACCCAATACTTCCTGAATAATTTCCTCTGTAATAATGTTGAAAAATCTTTTGCAGTGTAATTAGAGATGTTCACTGACCCCCGTGTTTTGGTTTTGGTTTTGGATCTAGATTCACTTCGTGTTTTGGTTTTGGTAAAACCGCCCTCGCGCGTTTTGGTTTTGGATATCTATTTTTTTTTCTAAAATCCTTATTTTTTTTTTTTAAATCACATAATTTGGCTCTTTTTTTGTTCCTACATTCTTATTAAACTCAATAACATTAATTTCCAGTAATTTCCAGACAATTTTTGTCAAGTGACAAGAACACTGCTACCCCTCCTATTTCTGTGTGAGCAATGGTACTGGAGACTGGAGAGTAACAAGAACACTGCTACCCCTGTTTCTGTGTGAGCAATGGCACTGAGCAATGTCACTGGAGACTGGAGAGTGACAAGAACACGGCTACCCCTGTTTCTGTGTGAGTAATGGCACTGAGCAATTGCACTGGAGACTGGAGAGTGACAAGATCACTGCTACCCCTCCTGTTTCTGTGTGAGCAATGGCACTGGAGACTGGAGAGTGACAAGAACACTGCTACCCCTGTTTCTGTGTGAGCTATGGCGCTGGATCTCCTGGTGAGGGAGGTACTTATGGAATCCAAAACCCACAATATTCGACAACTCAAAGATGATGTTTTACTTGGATTCAGATCCGAGGACGTGGGAAAGTACCGAGCCGGGTCGCAAGCCTACTCGGATCCCCTAAGTTTGGGTGGGCTCAGAAAACCGAGCCCAAGCATCTCTAAATGTAATCAATGGGAATCATAAAAATCCTTGGTGAAGTTCCGAGAAAACAGGCTTTTTAAGTTTCCTAATTGGAGAAAGTCAGGTTTCAATGGCATAAACACAAGGAAATCCAGAAAAGCAGTGAAAATCAGGAAGGACTAATATAACAAAAAATCATTGGCAATACAAAACAAAAAAAATCACGTTACAAAAAAAACTAAAATGCATTAAAATAAAAATTAAACAAATCAATAAACAGCAAACAGCCCTCAGAACGTACATTTCTATCTCTCTTTACATTTTTTTACATTGACTATAAACTACACCTCTTTTCCCAGTCCGTCAACAATAGCAGTTTTATCATAAAAAATTATAATTAACACCTGATCTGGGTGGACATACTTTTTGAAGGACTAAGTGCTCAAAGAACTGGCGTGGAAACCCCCAGAATGCAATAGGAGCAAGTCAAAATTGGCAAAGTAAGTCTAACTTGAACTAATGTGGAATTCGGATGAAATTGCAAACTTCAGTAAGATTCATTAGTTTTTCAAAGTACAATGCAACACCTTTTATAAGCAGATAAACAACAGCAAAAAAATGTTTGGATTTGTATTTTTGCTGTGAAAAGTATATGGAAACACTGCTTAGATCTTTCATAAACAGGGCCCTAAATGTGTCAGTATTAAAAAAAAGAAAAGCCAATATAATCAGCTCTGTATCCATTATGAGACAGTGACAGTAGTTAAAATCTTTTTAATATCCCTTTAAATGTATTTATAAAGGTGCACTCTGCCAAGATCCGCTATTCCCTGAAGGACTGAAGAGGTTAAGAGGAGTGAAAGTGATAAATGACAACTGGAAGAAAAACATTTATAAGTTGACAAAATGTGAGAAATATGGACTGTGGATAAGATCCGGAGAGGAGAGCTGGCTGGCTGAACTCCTTTGGTGCCTTAGGGGTTACCTAGCCTCTGTAAAACTGAATGTCAAGATCTGCTAAAACATGAGTCCTCACAAACCGGGAAGAGAGGAAGAGGAAGAGATAAGACGTGGAATCATCAAACAAGATTCTTGCCCTATGTCAGCAAAGGAAGAATTCATTTAGCCGGCACAACCTTCAGAGGTAGCAATAATGTAAAGCATTGTAATGGCTTAGTGTGAACTTGAAAATACACTGACTGGCTGTAATTTGATTGAAGAGATTATGAATGGGGATTGCATGATTGTACAACATAATTTATCTTCTTGAAGAGTTTCTTGATACAGTGTCTATTAAAATGTCATCTGTTAAAGCTTAAGATCTGCAGACAAATGTTAACCTTATCGGAGTTAACAATTTAGATAATTTTACACAATTGTATTAAAAATCCGGCTCAGAATGTCCCGGAGAATCCCGTTGGGACCGGCCATGTGCCCGGTGGGGAGTGTGCCAACTAAACTCTCCCGAAAACTGGGCAAACTTAATTTCACTACTAATACATGTTATATTTTAGCAACACCTTGCTTTAAAGACTACATTTGAGGAATTAGCTAGTGGATGGCCATTTTGACAGCATGTTTTCTAATGTGTCAGAAAAAGCAACATCACAATTAGAACTTTTCAAATGAATCCTAGAAGGAAGGTCGTCACTAGGAGACAGGCCTGGATTACCCCTTTGGGCTATTTTTCCCTGACTCACTAATGGCCCAATCCTCTATTGGTTCAGAGCGAATTTCACATCAGTCTCGGACCCATTGGATCTTCCAGTCTAAATTCCATAACACAGACACACTAGTGTTAATTTTGGCAGCAGCCAATTAACCTACCGGTATGTTTTTAGAATGTGGGAGATAACCGTAGCAACCTGGAGGAAACCCACCCAAACACGGGGAGAACATACAAACTCCACACAGATAAGGTCATGGTCAGGAATCAAACTCATGACCCCAGCGCTATGACACAGAAGTGCTAACTGCTAAGCCACCGTGCTGCCCGCCTGTAAGCCAAGTGCATAAAATAAATTTATTCCACCTATAACTTAAATGATCATTGTTTTTTATGCTGGTGGACAAAACATAAGGCAAATGAAATATGATAAGATGATTAAACAATGGGTGTTTTGCTCCCCTAAATTTAGGCCTTTGTGACCTTTCCAATTATTGAAGATAATTAAATTCTCACTTTACACCCACATGCTAAAAAAAATGTCATTGTTGAAGGCAGAAAACCATGGAAAAAATTAATTTTACAGTCTCGGAGTATGCAAATATAAAGTATATATATATATATATATATATATATATATATATCTGTGTGTGTGTGTGAGTATATGTGTATATATATATATATATATATATATATATATATATCTGTGTGTGTGTGTGTGAGTATATGTATATATATATATATATATATATATATATATCTGTGTGTGTGTGTGAGTATATGTATATATATATATATATATATATATATATCTGTGTGTGTGTGTGAGTATATGTATATATATATATATATATATATATATCTGTGTGTGTGTGTGAGTATATGCATATATATATATATATATATATATATATATATATATATATCTATGTGTGTGTGTGAGTATATGTATATATATATATATATCTGTGTGTGTGTGTGAGTATATGTATATATATATATATCTGTGTGTGTGTGTGAGTATATGTATATATATATATATATATATATATATCTGTGTGTGTGTGTGAGTATATGTATATATATATATATATATATATCTGTGTGTGTGTGTGAGTATATATATATATATATATATATATATATATATATCTGTGTGTGTGTGTGTGAGTATATGTATATATATATATATATCTGTGTGTGTGTGTGAGTATATGTATATATATATATATATATATATATATCTGTGTGTGTGTGTGTGAGTATATGTATATATATATATCTGTGTGTGTGTGTGAGTATATGTATATATATATATACTTACACACAAAAACACAAACAAATTTGATAAATTGTTTGTAAATGACTATAGTACAAGTATGAAATGTATTACGAGGTGATAATATGTTCAAGACTTTATCACAGCCATCATTACAGACTACCCTAACATTTCCCCCCAATATGAATATTAATAAAGCTATGCCTCTTTGCAAAATGCTAATACAATTGATTACTAATTGTTTCTATACCACACAAATAGTATTGTTATTACTAACATTAAACATGCAACCAGGTCTAGATAAGCGTAATCGCAGATTAAACAACTAAGACCAGGTGAAGACATTTACAGAAAAAAAAAACAACACACAAAAGCCATCCAAAATTGTGAAGGTCGGGGCAGAAAGTGAAAGTGAGAAAAGCCGCACCCAGAACCAAAATGGCCTTGGAAGCCGTCGCCGTTTTAAATTTCCCCTGCAAAGTCGCAGAATATCGGCGACCTGCAGAATCTGCTGCTTAGTACATTTGCCCCCTGGAGTCTATGGAGAATCAGACCTGGAACCTCTCCATGTGGCTGTTATATTCTGTTGCTCCATTTTTTTATGCCTAAATGTGTGAATTTTCTTGACCTCACCTACAGTGATGTAAACCACCCGGCAGGAGGCAAATGACACCATGCTGTGCAAACGGGATACCTAACAAATGTACTAACTAGAAACAATGGCTGCTGAAATTAAAATATAGCTAAAACTAACTGAAACTCCCCAAAATTTTCTCCAATTGGTAGCACATATTACCTGAAAAGTTTCCACATGTGCAGTAGATCTATACTTTATTCCTATGTCAAATTTACAGAGTTAACTATCACTATGTAGTGTTGAATATCGCAACCATACAGAATGTTGTACCTCTAATTTTTTACCATGCCAGTTCTGCTCTGGGAGTCTAGCGCTGCCAGTGAAAAGAGGAAATGCTATGCACCTGCGTGGCTAACGTCGGCACCTACGCAAAGCACTTTGATCTGGTGATGGAGCCAGCAAGGTTGGAGAGGCTTCGGCTATTTCCCATGTTAAAGGTTAAGAAACATCATCCGTAGATGGTGCTACTTTGCTGCGAATAACGATGCTTTTCACAGCTTCATAAATTGCCTAATACAGCTGTCCCCATAGAGGCCGATGGTAAGGACCTTGGTAAGCGCTGGTAAATAGATTAAGATCGTTAACCCTTTGTTCAATAAGAAATAGCAGTGAAAGAGCCTTTTGCCTGTGCTTAAGAAAAGAGTGGAAAGTAGAGAAAAAAAATGAGAGAGGAAGAATAGGAAGAGGAAAAAAAAAGAGACAGTAAAAAGTAGATGCAACCCCACCTTCCAAATGACTATGCCTGACCACATCGCCCCAATTACAGCCAACAGATTTACCCATCAAACCTATTGATTTTTATCCTGGCCTGATCCACAGTTTTATGAGATGTTTTGTATCTCTGACCACATTAATTACAATGGATTATTTACCATTAATTCATTTTCTTATAGAGACTCCATGGCAGCCATAATTATGGGTAGCTTCCTTTCCAAGGTTAGATAGATACCGTTAACAAAAAACATACCTTGGATTGTATATAATGTAGCTACTCTTCTTCCCCTGTGACTCTGTGTGACTTCCCCAAACTTCAGAAAACATACATAGAACAATACAAGCATGGTGGGAAATTTGGCTGCCATGTATTCTCTCAAGAAAAGGAAATTACCAGTAAGTAATGCTTTCTTTTCTCCTTTTCTCTTTCAGACGCCATGGTAGCTCCAATTATGGGATGAACCAATGCTTTTAAAATAGGGCAAAACCCATAATGAACAAACTCAGCCAGCTATACTGCGAATTAAAGATCTATTTGGGACTGAAATAAGTATATCTCTTCCAAACTCAGCATCAATGAACAGATGACCAATCAGCTGCTTTGTAGAGCTGTGCCACCAAAACCTGAGCCTTGCTTGCATAAAGTATTGCCACTGCTCGTGTTGAGTGGTCCCTGAGAATCTCTTTCGCTCTAGAACCATTTCTCTTGAAAGCCTGTTTATTAGCCTGCAGATATCACAAGGCGATATTTTGCCAATCCGTTCAAGACAAAGATAAATAATTTGTTCTCACTGAATCCAGTTAGTGCAGTTTCCTCTCATTTTCATGTTTTGACTGAGAATTAAAGGATGGCCGCACTACTTCCTGATTTATGTGGACAATAGACACCACCTTCGGTAGAACTTCTTGAGCAGTCATGAGTACCACTTTATACAAGTAGATATTGAGAAAAGGTTTCTTGCACCATAGTGCTTGCAAATCATCCACTCTACAAGCCAATGTAATTGCTACCAAGAAAACAACTGTCATCCATCTCAAGAAGACTTTCTGTAGAGGCTCAAAAGAATCAGACATTAGAATATTTAAAACTAAAGGAAGGTCCCAGCTGAACACATAAGGTCTCATGGATGGACAATTCCTCTGACACCTTTTGTTTTGTGAGCTCAATCTATGCTCCATCATAATCAGCTCCTTGTATGTATTGCAGAATTGGACCATGCCATAGTAGATCTTGTCGAAGAGGCAGAGGTCATGTTTGTTCTCTGAGCATTTCCCAGGCCAATGGAAACCACAAACGATGAGGCAAGAATGGAAGAATTGCTATTACTTCTCCCTTTTTCTTTTGAATCATTCTTAGCATGCGAGTTATCAGTCTGTAATGTCCATGGAATAGTCCCAACATATGTCTCATCCGCTTTTGTATCCCTGTTTTGATTGAAAAACCTGGGGACATTTACATTTCTTTTTGTCAGCATAAGGTCCACTTAAAGAAGGCCAAACCTATTCACTAGTAGCTGGAACACCTCCTGGTGGAGGACCACTCTCCAAGGTGAATCTGTTTTTGACAGAGGAAGTCTGCTACCACGCTGTGTTCTCCTGCTATATATAATGATGAAGGTGCCATCAGATTCTTTTCTGCCCAGGAAATGATCTTCCATGTCACTTCCATCATCAAGGTTCGACTTTTGGTGCCCCATTGCCAATTAATGAAGGCTACCACTGTTCTGTTGTATGATAAATTTCTGAAATATGTTCCATTCAGATGAGAATGAAAGCACTGAATTGCTGCTCTTATTTCCAAGATGTTTATATGAACACTTGTCTCCATTCTAAACCACTTGCTTTGCACCACTTGTCCTTGAAGGTGGGCTTCCCAATCTGTTGTTAAAATCATCCAATCTGGTTACAGAAATGACATACCGATTGCTCTTAAATTTAGGCTTAGCCACCTTCAGAGTGACTGTCCAGTGGTTCTTTACAGGGCAATGACCTGGTTTAGAGAAACCTCCTATAGTTCCTTTCCCTTATGAGCTTCCACTGGAGATCTCAGACATACCATCTTGTCCACAGAATTATCTGAATGGAGGATGAGAACCTCACTTTCCTCTGAGTCCGTCGTTGATGTACCAAGGACTAGCTCTTGATGCACCTTTCCTGTGACTATGATACTCTACTCTGTATAGTGTCTATCTGGACTACCAGGAACTGAATCCTTTGTGGTGGTATAAGATTTTTCACCTTGCTCACAATCTAGCCATGCTGATTCAGACACTGTATTACTTGTGCTGTTATGCAACTGACCCTGATTTTTGAATTCCCTACGAAATTAATGTCATCTAAAGGAGGCCATATCTTGTCACCTTTTCCCTAGATTCCACTATAACTGTGACTAGCACCTTTGTAAATGTCTGCAGAGTATCTGAGAAACTTCTTGTGATGAACAGCCAAAGGGATATAAAAATAGGCATCCTGTAGACCAATGGATGTGAGAAAGTCTCCTTTGACTATGGACATGAGAATGGAATTCACAGATGCCATAAGTAAATGCCTTGTATGGGCACACTTGTTGAGCCTTTTTAAATGCAGGATTCTCTGAAAGGACCCTGATGCATTTCTGACCAGGAAGAATCTGGAGTAAAATCCTGTGCTTTCTTGACCTGCTGGAACATGAGAAATTGCATGAGACTGTATATGTTTTCAGAACGTCTCGTAGGGCTAGTAATTCTGCCCTGGTAGCGTTATGACCCACTGCGCTACTCATGACAGCTCGCTATGTTCGCCAGTCCTGACTTGTTGCTAAGCAGGCCGAATGCTTCTTCCGACTGCTCTGGCAGTCATGTGATCTTTTTATCTAGTCCCTGTGGGGGGCTCGTTTCTGCAAGAACCCTGTGATTGGCCACCTGTACTGTAAATGGATGGGAGGGCTTAGCCTTCCTGACGATTATAGGGTCTATGCCCTGCATTCATGAAGCCTGCTATTTTGCTTAAAAAAAAACTTTGGCCTGACCCTAGCTTGTTCCTGGATATTCTCTGTCTGATGGCCGTCTTTAGACCCTTGGATTTGCTTCTGGTCCTCCTTGCTTGCTGTGCCCCCTAAATTTTGACTGGTCTCCGGTTATCCCTGCTAACTGCCTGCCGTTGACCATTTGCATCCTCTCTGGTTAATCTTTTGTACACCGTCTGGTGTACTACTACACTATCTGTTAGTTACCTCCATTATTAATACCTCTTCGTTACCTGGCACCTTAGCTAAAATCTTTCTACTCTGAGTACAGGTCCTCGGGCCTTTCAAGTAATTGTGAGAATATCGTTCTCTATGGTAAAGGCAGCTTGCTACAGATGAAGACCTCTCACATATCTTGTTCTAACAGTTTATCCGGTGTCCAGTGGTTACCATTGTCGGTAGAGGGAACTTTGGACTGAACAAACAGGTTTGTTTTGGAGTAATGCTTACCTTCTATTTCATACCCGTTTTTACAATATTCAGTACCCACTGATCAATCTTTGATGGAGTGAGACCATATGTCTGCATGATGCTCTGTTCTGCCCCCTACTGGTATCACTTGGGACTGATTCTGGTAATCGTCATTGTGGAGTTCTCTGATTTGAACTCCCTTCTTTGTTCTTGAAGACAGGAAAGGATTGCCGAGAGGAGGTCTGCATAATCAGTTTGCTATAATGCCTACATAGCTCATAACTAGGGCCGGATTAAGGGAATGGAGGCCCCTGGGCTAAGGGGGCCTCCATTCCCACGTGAAGGCCCCCCCCCCCCCCGGCACTTACCTCCTTCACCTCCTTCCCCGGCGCGCTGTACACTCTTTACTGAAGAGATCTCGTGAGAGTGAGACTCACGAGATCTCCTCAGTAAGGAGAATACAGCGCGCCGGGGAAGTACTGCAGCGAAAGTGTTTAGCAGCACTGATCGGGCTGGGGGCGCCCCCGCCCCCGACCGATCAATACCGCTGCTGAGCACTTCAAGGGCCCCCTGGATGCCATAGGCCCCTGGGCTGTAGCCCAGTTAGCCCTATGGTTAATCCGGCCCTGCGTATAACTCCACACATCTCCTAAGTGCTGATAAGAGAAAGGAAGGTCAAATCAGAGAACTCAGCAATGACAATGTTAGTATCTTATGATTATTCTGCACAATACCACTCCTCTTCTTCAATACGTGTAATAAATTCTCAATATCTGTTCTTATTCTGCATAGTATTACTCCTCATCTCTGCATACCAAATGTAATTTGCAGATAACCATAAAGCAAGAAAAATTAAATATATTATTAAATTAAACTGAATTATTGGTTCCAAAGTTACCTCTCATGCTTAATTCAGATCCTGACCCAGAACAAAGGTTATGTGTTCCTGACTTAGGTTGAAAAGTTTGACTCTAATAAGACATTTGTTTTCACTGTAGAACTTCTCTAGATCAAAGTTAAGTGCTGATTAGTTAATATGCCCTTAGTTAGTAAATAACTTTATTTATTTTAGCAAAAAAAAAATATTTACCACTGAGAACTAACATAACGTACCTGTGCAAAATAACACATTTATTAACTATAGGCTTTTCCTAACAAGCAATCTGTGTATAGATCTTACCCTAGACTTCATTCTATTCCTTTACAAAGCGCTGACACTTCGGAATTTTCCCTAATTTTATTTTCTTCTTTTTTTTTTTTTTGTCAAATCGATAAAGAACTCTTGAAGCCTAGACCTGAAATAATATTTGTCTTTAGTGCTTGTAATGCCGATCCAGACTATGGGACAAGAGAGTCAAATCCCCAGTGATGAAAATATGTCGCAGGCCTGACCTTTATTATTCAACAAACAGTTTCATTTGTAGCGTCTGGTGTCCGCTCGAGAGCA
The DNA here is from genome assembly GCA_036250195.1 of Mixophyes australis. NCBI lineage: Eukaryota > Metazoa > Chordata > Amphibia > Anura > Limnodynastidae > Mixophyes > Mixophyes australis. The sequence goes on from JAVHZZ010000001.1 coordinate 472,014,948, forward strand.
ATCAGTTCAATGCCAAGGTTCACTAGAAAGTATAACTGTCTCAACCTATCTATTTAGAAAGAAGGGAGAGAAGTGAAGGCACCATTGCGTTCAATGCCTTATCCTCTGACAGTATCCATCTTTCCAAATTGATTTTTGATATCCATAGTGACCTGGAAGAGAGACACAGCGATAACTCTGAGAAAGTGGAAAACAATGTAATTCTCACAAATATGAATTACTTGCCGGCAGGTTAAATCTACTGTGCAATGAATTATGTGACCCTGGAGCGCCTATAATTCTTTTGTATTTTATAGACTCGTGAAAAGGGCCTGAGAGCTTTGACAAGCACTTAACAGCCAAAATCAGTCCTTAAACAACTCTCTTGGTCATTTCATTTAGCCATCCTAAGCAGAACGTTGCCAGTCGATTTCATTTGCCAAGCCAAAACATGATATTTCTACATTTCTATACTTACCGACTTGATGTTTGCTGATTTTACTGTAATTCTTTATTTTTATCTATGTGTTTTTAATTATTTACAAAAGTATATACTTGTTTTTTTAACTTTACACTCTATTTCTATAAACTTTACAAATTGTAAAAAAAAATAGAATTGTTTTTCTATTTTACGTTGTTTTTATTAACAGAAGCCATGCCTTCGTGTCTCTTATGGAATCTATTTAGGATTTTGGATCCTACTGAGATGTATTGAAGTGACCACTGGGTTTGTTTTGAAGTTGCCTCGTACACTCTCCAGTAGGTCATTTGTTTTAACAAGTAACGTAAAAGCAATTTTGAAATGATTTTTCGGATGAGAAGAAGGGTTTTCTAATATGCATAATGTTTCACAGTGAACTAAGGGCGTCTGACTGTAGAAAAGAAAAGAAAAGTCTCATAGACATTTGGAAAAAAAAATAAAAAATTCCACCAAAATTTGAAAGGTATCAAATTCTGCAAATTGACATTCTAGTAAACATTTATGTGGTTTTAGAGGGTTATAAGTCTATGCATTACCACCATTAGTTTTTATATACACATTCTGCCAATGTTTTATCAAGTTTTCTGGCAAACAATTTTGCTCCCTAATTTATAAACAAAAATTAACAGCATCTCAACTTAAAAATAAATTTAAAAAAAACAAAAAAATGATTAAATCAGAAACTAAAATAAGGCTGCACAAATATTGTTATTAATAATATTAATACCAAATCCTGCCATTTATGTATTATAATTTTTTTTATAATTTTATGTATACTATTTTTATTTTATTTTACTGCCCCCACTCCCAAAAATATTAAACATTAAATTAAAGCTCCAAGCAATCCACCTCCAAAAAAATGCTTCCTTACACATGAAGGGGGATTCTTCCTGAAAATCTCAAGCTGGTTAAGTAATGAGACCATTTTTTACAAGCTACTGGGTCCTTAAACATAGATAGCCTGCAGGCTGACCTAGCTCATGTCCTGAAATACAACAACGCAGTTCCAAATTTCTGTGAAAGGCTTGGACACAACACACCGCTATGAATATGGCTATGTGGGTGGGGTGCTGCCTTTATAGATCAATCTTTGTTGGTCTCTCCAAGGCATAATCCAACAATAGTGTGGAAAGTGTGAAAAGGAGTTTCCGTACCATGGTAACAGGTCAAACATTGCCAGACCTCCTCTGACTGATAGTTGTGTAAGATTGTCTAAGATTCAGATATCAGGGTTGAGGTCTCCAATACAGCTTTCCACCATCAGGATTATTTTTCACCCTGACTGTGATAGAAGCGGTTGTTTGGCTGATGTTGAGTATTACAGCTACTTCTACACTTTTTATCTAAGTGTGTTACTTTTGCCTTTAGGGGAATACCAGGGGCAAACGCAGGATTTGTATAGGGGGTTTTTCACACCACGCCACCAGTGGGCGTGACCAGCATGCATGGGGGTGTGGCTATAATTTTAGACAGTGCTTGGCTGCTCTCCAACTCTTCCTATCCTTATAATATACATGGGCAATGCTGCGTGCTACTGTTAGGTGCACGCAGCTCTCCCTTTTCAAGCAGAGCCGTGTGAAGCGGAGGCAGGGTCCAGCCACCTCAATTATACAGTGCCCCAGGCTTGGAGGGGGATTTCCAGGCACTAGGAAATCCCCCCCCCCTCGGTTTGCCTATGGATGCAATCTTTACTTGTAGCTGTTATAATGTAAGTGAATGGAATTTGATAGTTTTGCCGTGGGGGCAGTGTGGCATGCCATAGGATATTATTATTATTATTATTATTATTAATCTTTATTTATATGGCACCACAAGGTATCCGCAGCACCATACAGAATAAAAAAAAATACAATACAGACAGTATACAAGGGTACAACAGTACAGTAAAAGGAGTATAACCAAGACTTCAGTATCTCCAAGCACAGCAAGTAGAGTGGTGTAGGAGAAAAAGAAATGGAATTGAGATAGAAGGAAAGAGAGCCCTGCTCTTACGAGCTTACATACTAAGGGGAGGGGAAACATACAGCAGGCACGAGAGGAGTCAGTGGAGGGGATCAATCGCAAAAGGAGCGCGACAAGGAAGTGGGAGGTGAGGACAACAAGGAAGGAGAAGGTTATGTGGATGGCTGGTAGGTCTTGAGGAACAGATATCCGCCCACTTTGACCACCGCTGCTATTTTGGCTCTCCCATGTACACATACTTGTGGGTTGTACTTGGATGCATGCAGTTGCATTTGTGATATCACTGGGGTTACTCTTTAATGTTTGGCCATTGAATCTCTACTTACCTGCACAACATTTTCCCTGTCACTTGCATATGAAACTTACTGACTCTTCTAATCTATCTGATGTCAGTCCAGCTCTATTTCTTCCCCATTCCTGAGTAAGCGCCTGTAGCTGTCACCCCAGAGAGTCTTTGAATTTGCCTCTGTGGTGTCTGACCTGTGTCCAGTTACACCTCCACCTATTCCCACTGCACTCAGCTACCACCATCTAATTTCCTGTGACCTGGAGGGCATCTCGCAGCACAGTACAATCCCCCCCTGTGGAGACCTCTGTGTAATATTTAATTCCCCTGTTGACTCATCCAAGTTCTCGCCTCTCAGTGGTGGTCCAGTGGATCCACAAATTCTGTAAGCAGTCTACACAAAAGTAATTGAGGGGACATTATATTGTGTTGTCTTATGACCCCACCCCCTGCCCACACACTCCTTAATGGTGGTTACTTTCTCTTTTTTAAACACTTTCTTGTTCAGCTACAGACCCCATCTGCACTTCATACTCATTATTAATCTTATGATGTCTGATATTTAATTGATTATTTTAACTGTTAGCTGGTAAATTTTATCTACAGCATATGTATGTAATAAAATAAATGTATTGTGTATTGTTTACTGATTAGTCTATAACCTTCCTTCACCACTAAATTTTAGACTTTTTTTTTTTGTGTTGACTAGATTCATTCATACCTATGTAAGGCTGGGTATGCACTACAGGGTTGTCAGCCGATTACCGAGCCAATGAAACGATAAACGACTGTGTGGCCCGATAGCGCATTAGTTTGTACACTGCATCGTTTAACGATTATCGTTCCAAAGCGCATCGTATGGTTTCATATGATTTTCAAACTGGACTAAAAATGTCGTTCAACGATGGAACGATGTAGTTCCAATCCTGCAGTGTGTATGTACTCAGGACCGGAAATGTCCATAGATCTCCGTAAAGTGGGAAGAGTTAGGATCTTCTCCAACGATGGTTAGGACAGATGAAGAGCACAGATCTGAAGGTAAAACATGTATAGTGTGTAAACAGGAATCGGCATGCTGATCGGGACTAATTTTTTCTGCTGTTGGTAAAATCGGTAAAGATGTCGCATCGGGGGAAATTTTCTGTAGTGTGTAAGTTCTAAAGGCATTCACATATTGTAATAAGTTATCATCTTAGACCCGCCCACCACTCAATAGGTTAGAGATAAAACTGAAATATATCTTTAAACTTTCATGGTACATGAAAATACATAAAATGTATTTACCAATCACAGCAGCTAATACCTGATAATTTGTGAATTTGAGAATCTTGCACATAGTATAATAACATTAAACCTTTTCCACCCTTCTCTGCAGCAGTTCTTAATGAATACTGGATATAGTGGCATGGTTAATATTATCTTCACAGTACGCTCTAGCACTATAACTAAACCCATACTAATTTTTCTACAATAGGCCAGCAAATGAACATTTTACACGGAGTGCGATAAAATCTTCCCATAGGAAATTGCAGGGTGATAAAAATCTCACCATAAGATATTGCAGGGCGATCAAATCTATCTAGGACGTTGCAGGCTGTTTATGAAAATGACGAGAAGGAAGGAAGTCAGAACTTGACGTGACCTTGGAGAGTTAATCCAGATAATAGGTGAACCAGGAATGTAGAGCATGCTATGCATTTGTCCGCAACGACAGTCTTTGTGCTTTGTACAACCATATCCATTCCTCTTGGACTTCACATGCCTGATTTTACATCCACTCTGCCAGGTCATGTTTGCAATTAGATGTTAGAAAACAATATGGCATTTATTTTAGTCTTGGAAGAGCTTGTGGTAGATGGGAAGTGTATTAAGGTGCTTCTCATAAATATGTTTTAACAACTTACCAGTGTAATTGGCTCCCTTAAAAAAGATTTAATCTCATTTAAAGTGAAGGATATCCCTTCTGTGTGTCTTCAGCAGAGAGCAATACGATTTTCTTTCCTAATGGAACGTCTGTGATTCTGGAACGGATTCAGCTGTGAGAGAAGTGGTGATTGAAAACTACTGGGGGCTTCCATTCCACGTGAGCGTGACCCGCCCACATGACCCTCTCAAATACTCAGAATTATTGTATAATACACAAGTGATATTTATAGGAGTTTACACACATATTAACAATATCTTTATAAACAGTGAGTTTTGATGTGATTGGTTCAATTGTTATTAGGATAACTTGTGTTATAATGAAGTACATACCCCTACTATAAATTATTACAGATATTAGAAGCAGGCGCGGGCTGGGATATCCCAGCCCGGGGGGCCAACAGGCGGCCGCATCACATGACACGCGATGCGGCCGCGTCCAATGATGCGGCCATATCGCGTGTCATATGATGCGGCCGCCCGTGTCATGGGATGCGGCCGCAGGTCAAAATCATTACATTTTACAATCGAGGAGCGGCCGGCCCTAACACCGCTGAATCAGAGCTCCCCTGTCACCCAGGCCAGCCCGCCCCTGATTAGAAGTCACCTTGGACTGCTGTGACCTGTATAAAAGCTCTCTACCTACACTCCCGAGATTTTAAATAACGTCTCCCTTATTCTTTAATTTACTGTAGGGTGTGCCTTATCCCATATATATCCATATACAAAAAACAGGAAATTCTACCCAAATAGGAAAGGAATGTTACCGAACAATAAATACCCTATTTAGTATTGTATTCTCCTCAAACTAATTATTTAAATTGTATAACGGGGGGGCTCTCCAGATTACATAAAGCAAATTACAAAAAAAAGAAGGCCAAGAGCATTCAGATATGGGTGCACTCTGTTCCAGCACTGTACTAATTTAGGATTCAAGCTCCATATTGTATTATTTTTAAATGACTAACATTCTATATCTCATAATCGTTTAGCTCTTGATAAAGCAAAAAGGTGAAACATACGTAGGGCATAGGCCTGTGAATCCAATTATTTCAGATAACTGTCAATTAAATTTATAAGACACTACACTTTATTGTGTATATAAACACTTCATTACATTATTGTTTTGTGTACAAACAGGCTACTGTGACTTTCACATATACTACAAACATTGTCCAGCCGTTTCTCTATGCTATCATTTGGCGTAGGAATACACAGTTGTACACCTGATGAAAGCCTGGTGCAAATACTATTGTTTTTTGGTTTCAAGCATCTTGAGATGTGTATAACGCAACATACACATGTAAGTATGCTTTTTTTGCGGCAACATTTTTACACCTACGTTCAGAGAGGAGATGTGACCAACTCAAAATGAGGCCCTATGTGTATTGAGGTTTAGGGAAAACTATATAATATGCCAAAGGCACTGATCTCTGTTATGTTAGGTTAGATACGTTATTGTATGCGGCTCAAAGAAGATTATAACATGATTTTGTTTGAGTATAACTCTTCCATATCTCCATCTTATTAGCAATAGTATCAGTGTAGTGGACACAGTAGACTATAATCACATGTAGGTCATGAAGTCGGCATAGTCACAATTCTCTCTATAATCAAATTCCCATTATTGGGCATAAACCTATTATCAGGGCACTTGTGCTGCTATATGTAATAGGTGTCAGCGGCATTGGTAGTACATGTTTAACCATAAGAAGCTTTTAGACTTAACCAATTTGTTGGTTTTATTTCAGAGCAGATAGGCAGTATGACAAGCTTATGCAGTTAATGTACTTAACATTATTATAGTACATTAATATAAGCAGATAGTAGTAAGTGTACAGAGCACCCGGACGGAATCATAAGCAGGGAGCTGCATCATTGGAACCGCTGAGACAATTAAGTAATTTATATAATTTATTTCCTATGCAAGTCCTCTACCAGTAACATTCCATCAGGATCTGGATGTGGAATACCATTAATATACCAGCATTACTTTGATTGTTATACATCTTTCAACTTATGGGCCAATTTGCTGGATATCTTGGAGGAATTCTATTGAGACTATGGGCCTGAGTCATTAAGGAGAGGAAAGCAAAAAAAGTAGTACATTTTGTCCTAGACAAAACCATGTTACAATGCAAGGGGTGCAAATTAGTTTATTATTGTGTACATAAGTTAAATGCTGCCTGTTTTTTCATGTAGCACACAAATACTTGATAGCTTCAAAAATTGATATCTGGCCACACAAACCAAAGGACTTTGGCGGAAAACGAGGAGAACCATTGAAAATCTAGGTGTCTGCTGTCTCCAAAGAGGATTTTGAAATACAGCTCAGCAGATTTTTTTTTCATTTTTTTTAAGTAATGACCTAAATATTTAAGTCAACACAACATGTTACACCTACCTTTTACATAGCACATTTATTGTTCTTGTGAATCTTATGCAAGGGATGTGGATTTAGAGGTTATGGATTGTTGATTCATTTTTAGAAATGTCAGCATTTCCTCAATTTTGGGGATAACTAATTGTGCCTTTTGGTTGTCCACAGTCCATCTGGAGCCCTCAACACGCATTCAGACATTGCACTAGAACATGGACATGACATTTGAATTCTGATAGTTCCGGATACTGGATAAGCGTCTTCTGCTAATATTTCAGCAGATCATAATGAGGTGAAAGTAATATACAGTAATTCAGGTATGATTCCACATTTTGCAGAATTAAAAGCTCCTCATCCTCCTTTACAAACAACTCCAGCATTATTCCCATTTTAATATTTTTTTTCTTTCCATGGGACGGAGTTTTGGTGACCTGCTGAATTTTTTGCTGCATGAATAACAGAAGATTTATCAGTTATTGGCATTTCTAGGCACGGAGGATGCATTGTCCTATATACAGCACAACAATTGCCCATTTTCCATTTGTTGCATTTTAATAAATTCACTGAGATCATAAGGAATTGTCTGTGCATTTCTATCCCTTGACATGCATGACATGTACTAGTACTAGTGACAAACATAGAAAATGTAATGTTAATGTGTAACACTCGTATAAGGAAAAAATGAATAAGATAAATCTGGCAGTCAATACTGCAGTATTGTTTATACAGCTATGTAAGAAACTCAGAGTACACACGAGTATACGGTAGTCTTGGCTACTATTAGAGAGATAGCAACCATACACATTTTCCTCTTGTACAATTCAAGTACCGCAGTTTGCCAGACTATTAAATAGTTAACATAATAAGTTTGGGCAAATCTGGACCAATTCGCAGTTTAAATCTGTGGATCTCTGACAAATTTCAGAATGGGAAGAAATCAGTTTGCCAGTATCTAATAACGGGCCCCCTTTTTCTGGTAGTAAGGTGCCAATGGATAAGCCAGCAGGAATACAAAGTATTTTTCAGGCGAAAGTCAATGGGAATCTAAACAACCTCGATAATGATCACAATCTATTTTGGAGTTCTGAGTCACATATATCAAGTAAAAAAATTAGTGTTACAAATTGTTTACATCGCTCAACCTGGAGATTCTATCCTACTAATACATCCAGAATAATGCAGCCACACGCACCTACACTGTATATACCGCCAGCGCCATGCTGTAAGATAGTGTAAAAAAAACCAATGCAAATGTCACTTAATTTACATGACAAAGTGGTGCCATTATTTAAATATGACAGAATGCATCTGAGAGCAATTTTAGAAAATTATTAAAACAATGTTACGAGTTAAATGTCAACGTGCAGTAATTATGTTTGTGTTAATTGTTCATTAGGCCCATAATGGAGGCAGACTTAATTAATAATGGCTCTTTACATTGCGTGTGAGTATTTGCTGCAGACGGGCTGGACAAAAAAATGTCATTTGCCTTTTTTTTTTTAGTCTTTATTTATTGTTGGATAGATCAGCATTTTTTTTTTTGTTTCAGAACAGCGTTGGCTTATAAGCCCACGTTGATGCTGCCAACCTTGTTTAATGTCATTTTTTTTTCTCTACAAATTAAAGGTTACAAGACCAAGATATTACAGAGTATAATAACTCGCCATGCTCAGCTCAAAGGCTTCTGGAGACTCGTTGCCGTCATTTACAAATCCTCGTGCAGGTCTGTTGTTTACATCACTGCGCCTACATTTAGGATGTAGAGTTACATTGGGGTCACAGTGGCTGAATATGACATGATATGGAACATGGGATGCATGGGCGGCTAGGGGTGGGTGGTAGGTTCTATATTCTTGGCACTAAATCATTGGTTAGTGCTACACACGGTTCACAAGACTAGAATTTCTTTATAAAACTAATAAGTGAATAAATGGGCGAATCAGATGGGAACAACTTATACATTATAATTTCTAACAGCCAGATGCTGATTTAAAGGGAAAGCTGTTTTGCGCACTTAGCTCTCACTAGTTATTGTGCACAAGCAAAATAATTGATTTACATAGTCGGATGATCCATTAGGCAACCTAGTTCTCTCGCTTAGGGCCCAGTGAGTACTGAGGGCCCTGGATTGCCCTAACCTGTTTTTATGTGTTGGTTTTGTTGACCAAGAGTAAGAGGAAAGGGACCCAAACCAGTGTGTTGTCTAGTGCCCCATGGGGTTTTAACCCAGCTCTGCTTAAAGAAATGTTTAATAAACAAGTACTGACACTAGAATGAAGGATACCAACTTTGCCCTTACTCCCCAGTGTAACCTCGGTACTAAGCTATGACTCAATAAGTGGGTGGGAAACAGGATACAAGTAGACAATACCTAGACATGATTTTCATCTAGGGCACTGATGCCCAGCTGGTGGCACAGAAACCGCAGTTGGCCCTTTAGTACTTAACCTGCGGAGCAAAGCTTTGCGCCATTCTGTATTCCATTTAAGGAATGGCAGATTTTACTTCTCATTCTGCCAGACAAATAGTTAATTACGGTGATGTAAGTAGACATTTAATTTTTGCTTGTTTGTTTTAATAGCTGCAAAGCGAGGTGCACAGTGCAATTCTAAAGACCAGTTGTACATCTAACTGACCACCAAAATTACTGCTGATCATTACGATGTTAATTGATACTGGAGGAACATGCAATTGGAAAATTACCTCAATTTCACCATGTGCACAATCGTCACCTAACCAGTGGCACGCTACACCTAACTAGTTACATCCACCTTCGTCCCAAGTGCTGAACAACCAGATCTGTCCAATTTCACCATATACATAGATCTGGTTGGACGGTGATGAGATTGAGCAGCCAAATATTCCTGTGTACCATTTAAATGAGAAAATTGTGGTGAAAGGTGGTGAAGCAGGGATCCATGGAGATGAGAGTAGACTTATGGGTAGAGGGGAGCTGATAAGTAGAGATAAGAATTAAGATGAAAAATGCGGTGGGAGAATTTACCCACCAATATGGGGGATATGATGTTATCTTCAAGCCTTTGAAGGAATCAGAAACATCATAGAAGGTCTTTGGAATCTTATATGTTGACCACCTCTGCTCTAGTGTATGGGGTCTGTGTATGTTAAGTTCACAATGGAGCACACACGTTTGTATATACATGTTCTAGGTCCTAACACAAGTCTGTATTTTTGGCAACACAGGCACAAAGATTGCTGCATTGTGTTGCTCCTCTGCTACAAGAGTAAGATAAACACTAGGGGCCTGAGTCATTAAGGGGAGTAAAGCAAACAGAAAACAAGGGAGTATGTTTACTTCTGGACAAACCATGTTACAATGCAAGGGGTGCAATAACGTTTATTATTTTGCATGTAAGTTAAATACTGGCTGTTTTTTCATGTAGCACACAAGTACTTGATAGCTTTATTTTTGCACTGAAATTTAAAGTTGATCTAGGACATGTCGTATCCCAACTATAAATCTGTCCACACATTTTAAATTTACCTCCCCCTCCAATGCAACTTGGTTTTGCCCAGGTGCAAAGTTACTCCTTTTGCTGCTTTACTTTGCTTAATGACTCAGGTCCTAGATTAGTTTTAATGGTCTAAGGTCCTTGCAAAGGCAGAATTGACCTGTCTTGGTATTGTATTATCATAAGAATTAGTTTTTTCCATTAATAAAAGACTGTTTTCCATTGCACCTTGGAATCCTACCTCCAAGTGTTCACACTTACCTAGAAATGGTGGCAGGCTCGCGCTCCCATTAGGCAAGGTTAGGCAGTTGCCTAGGGCACCGGGCTATGGAGGGCGCCACAGAATTAAATTTACTTTAAAACTGTGCAGCGACCGCTGACCATACCTTCCACGGCCGCCGCACAGCTTCCGATAAATCCACGGGGAGGGGGAAGGGACTATGGATCACCACTGCCGCCTCTCTGCCCCGTCTCCTCCCCTCCACTCACTGACTGTCGGGCGTGACATCATCATCACGGCCCGACAGTGTCAGTGAGTGGAGGGGAGGAGACGGAGCAGAGAGGAGCAGCTTTATGGAGGCAAGTAAAGGTAAGGAAAGACGTGGGGAGGGGGGGTGCGGATTGTGAAAGTGTGCCTGGGAGGGGCGGATTGTGAAAGTGTGCCTGGGGGGGGCGCGGAGTGTGAAAGTGTGCCTGGGGGGGCGGATTGTGAAAGTGTGCCTGGCGGGGGCGCGGATTGTGAAAGTGTGCCTGGGGGGTGCGGATGTGAAAGTGTGCCTGGGGGGGTGCGGATGTGAAAGTGTGCCG